>JAMPIV010018346.1:125000-404280 GCA_024509875.1 Oreohelix idahoensis | reverse complement strand
CGAGGGGCAGCTCCTATTATCCCCTGAGCTTAAAGGTGCAAGAATAGGTGGCCTGCTAAAAGGGTTAAACTTTCCAAACAGTTCCAAGGAACTTTGGAAAAACTCCAACGAGAGTTTTTTCTCGGGCACTTCGCGATCTACGTGGATCTCAAAACCGTCCAGTCCTTTCGCTATGCAGTCTGCGGGGCCTTGTCATCCAGGAAGTGGATCTCGCATTTGCAGGACAAAGTTCAACTGACGCCAGTAACTTCCTCAGGGCTGACGGGCAAAGTTGACGTTTATGATGGACACAGGTTCCATGCGAAGGGATCCCTGGTATTCCATTTGAGGTCTCTCACACTTCTCAGGGCAAGAAGGACAGTGAGAAAAGCTGCCTTACTACTGTACAAGGAGCCATTGTTGAGAGCCTTGGCTCACGTCATGCTAGTACCGGTAAAGCGACTCAACAAACTCTGCAACTCGCAGACATTACCTATCTTTATCTACGGATAGAAGACTACGGAGATCTGTTATGATTTTGTAAAACCCCAGAATTGCGATCGATTACTCTCTGACTTCAGCAAGCTGAGTTCTCTCATTTAAATCGCATTATTCCAGTTGTCTAAACCTCTCTGTTTGACAGCAAGGTAGTCTCCTCCGCCAGGCCATTACAGAGCAACTTGTTCATTTCCGGTGACCAAGGCAGAGTTGTAACTGGCAAGGCAAGGAAAGCTCCAGATCCACCTTTAGAGGGCACAGGTCTGAAGATTGATCAATGCTCCCACGAAAACAGGGGAGTAAGGCGTGTGGAGAGGCAGAAGAAAAAATGCTAAGCATTTCTCTATTTCGGCCAACGAACGGCTTTTTTGCCAACTAGGGTTACACGCGCGCGGCGAAATTCCGATAGACTGCAGCTATAGAGGGTCATTCAAGGTCACGGCCGTGGACAGGTAAATATATACATAAGCAGCTGAAGCCAAACAATGATTACACTGCACATAACAGGCGGGCGTATTATCTATCTACGCAGTGGCCAGTGAGTTCAGGCGGGGCCGAAAAAACACAACAGGTGCGGATAATTTCCGGACCATAAACAGGCACAGCGAATGGTGGAACCAAGATACAGGTTCACACGGAAAATCGATAAGGCGTCAGCGCCGACTAGCCTCGCAAAATCCCATTCGCTGAACGTCTATTAGACAGAGGGAAGAAAAGAAATGAACTCGGAGCTAGTCATACAGAACAGACAGAAATTGGATACGATTTTGGTTATGATTATAGAAGGATCTTACGACATGTAACGGACATCGATGGAAAAGATAAATTACTGTCATTTTTGTCCGTTTCCTCGAACTTTCAAAGGGGGGCCACTTGTCACGTGACCGATAATCTATTTTACCATCTTGTCCATAATTTGATTACTTTTTAAATGTCCTGGTTTTCCTCGTCATTTTGTATTCTTCTTTCTTTCAACTTTTTCACCTTCTCAAACCCCACCCGAGGTTTGGTTACGTTCCGGCCTGTAGCGGTTCAGCGAAGCACGATATTATTATCTAAGACCGCAATTCTGGTCTGACCAGGGGAATATCTCTTACGTTTAAAGCCTTTTTGTTCACGAGCGAAAGGGTCCCTGTTTTAGGCTTCCAGAACGCTATGCTGTCGGATCATAATATTACGCATCCTGGAAACAGGGGGAGACAAACCCGCGGTCAGTCTTTGGGTTTTTGCCCTTAGACAAGATAGAGCATAATGTTATGCATTTCTCTACCTGGGGAACTTTCGCACGATTTCTTTGTCTTAACTCTAGATTTACGCTGTCTTTCGCCGAACTTCTGTAGAAATATGCAGGCCAGGTGTCCGGGGGGAGCGTCCTTTAAGATCTATAAGAGTAGACTGGTTTTAATAGACAAAGAAATTCGTAAATTTTCCTGGCCCGTAGATGACCATCATGAGATAAGGCAAACTTTAACACAGTACTAGAATGTGTTTCCCTATGTTCTAGTCATTTTCGGGGTGAGTTGACATATCTTATAATTATAATATATTAGATTCATGTTAGCTTTATATATCTGTTAGGAAAGTGAATTTATTTCTGAGGACTTCTCCTAGTAATTTATTCAGTGATAAGATTACCAAACTGCCTTACGGCCTTAATTAAGTGGTGCTTAAATGTTACGGTTTAAATCATGGGTTAAATGTTAAACTTACAATAACAGGATTATTAGGCGTAGAATCAGTCCAACGAATGCTTTTACCATTGGGTTAAGAGTCAGCAAAATTAACTGTCATTTCTGTAAGATAATGTCAGGTGTGGATTGTTCACTTTAAAACTGAATAGTGAGATGCAGGTAATAACTCTGGATTATAGGAGATAGTCACTTATTCCTTTTTGATAGATATTTCTAGTGGCAAGGGAGGATCATTTTATGCTTACTTGTGTGGCTAGACACTAGTCTATAACTTTCACTGAAAGCAGTCACCAGGCATATATATAATTATATCGTATGATTTAGCAACAACTGTATTATTATAGCAAGAACATTGCATTTTCTTTGTACTCAGTTTGTGGAATATTAATATATTTCCCAAAAGAGACATACGATTTATTTGTGTAATGTCAAATGCTGTAATCCACTTGGTTATGTAAAATCATTTTATGTTGTAAGATGAATAAGCATATTCATTTAACTGTAACTAAGGTTAGGTTTCCTGTTATGTTGAGATTGGGAGAAGAGGAGTAGCGATGTTGCTGGTCAGAACAGTTGCTGACAGGTACCTGGGTGTGCAAAAGATATTAAGCCTATGCGGGCGCGTGTTGATAATTGATATTTTTAAGGAACAGGAGACATGGTTAAAGACAGCCCTAAACTATCATAGCAATAACTACAATAAATTTAATCCCATAGTGGAGCGAAACTTTCTGTATTAAGTTAGTGTGATTTTTCAGCGTTGCTTGAAGTTAAAAAGGTGTCTCTTTTGGGTCTCAGTTTCAGGGAGGACCGACTCGCTAGAGCAGATTCCAGTCAGGCGAAAGACGAAATATATTCTACTTTGATCTAGAGGGTTTCTGAATTACCGCTAGCGTCACGAATCGTCAAACCCGTTCCTGAATCAAAACCCCTTTTTGTCAAACGCCAAGTTAAGCTCACGCAGTGCAACAGAGCCAACTCAAAATCTGGAATCGCCAACGCAGTAGTAGTTCTCATACTCGCTAGATGGATTACCAGCCAGAGCATTGCGGCTTCCAGAAACTATCAAAACCGCCCAGCATGCCGATAGCAGAATTCCATATCACACCGCCTTTTTTGTGCCTAAACGGGGGCACTCAGCAAACCACAGCCAAACCAGTGTAAACAGGATTTACAGCCAAGCAGAGCCTAGCGCGGATAAGCGCGCCTGGGGACTCTTTGTCCATCAAGTGACTTCTTCTGGTGTATTTTCTGGATACTTAAAAACCTCGCACATATGAGCAGCCATCTATGGACAGAGTTCCAGCCCCACTCGCGCCAGTAGGGGGGATCACCAACGATAGAGCCTATTACAGTGATTTTATTCAGGTTAATTCCAATCACCGATGGCGGATATATACGAAAAAACCACTTACTGGAGCTATTCCATTGGTCCCCAAAAGTGGACAGGCTGTCGCTAAGTTCATTCAGTTGGTCAGCAGGAGATAAACCGCGTCCCCCAGCCCACCTCGCGTCAGTAGGGGAGAGTCACCAATGTTTAGTACCAACAAGGACAGTTTTGTAGGCTTAGTCCCTCACGAAGGATCTACATATGAGACACTGTCTGGACTATTTCATCTGGTCCCCGAAAGCGGAAGGACTGACACGCAGTTTATTCATTTTGGTAAACAGGAGGTAAATAGAGTCTTCCAGCCCAACTCGCGCCAGTAGGGGGGGAGTCACCAAAGATAGCGCCTATACAGTGATTTTATTCAGGTTAATTCCATCACCGATGGAGGATATATACGAAAAAAACCACTTACTGGAGCTATTTCATCTGGTCCCCGAAAACGGAAGGACTGCCACTCGATTATTTATCTCTCTGTGTTCTACAGGTTCATGTCGGTGGTCTGTGTGTGTGTTTGTTGGTGTAATTTGCGTATTTGATGACTATTGATGATTTGATGACTATATATGATTATTGATGACTACTGATGATTATTTGATTATTGATGCAATTTTATGTTGTGGTGATGATATGCATTATTTTCATGTTTTTCTTCATTTAATAAAGTTTACACCTTTATTAATACGCTGTTCCCGACCCTTTCATCCATAATTAACTTGTTTAGCTCTTTACTATAATCTCTATGTATGATAAGAGAAAAGAGAGAGAGCAGGAGGTGCTTAGACAGACATAAGTGAGTTGAGGCTTGGAGAGAGAGATCATTTTGGTAAATCTTCTTCCAGGTTGTCTCAAGTCCATCTCCTATTTACACCTTTCTGTGTGTGTAATCTATAACTCTGTCAGTCCACTATCCCTTGTCGATTTCACTACTATTGTCCAACTCGACAAATACTCTACACTTTACTCAACCACGACACTATCTATCTATCTATCTATCTATCTATCTATCTATCTATCTATCTATCTATCTATCTATCTATCTATCTATCTATCTATCTATCTATCTATCTATCTATCTATCTATCTATCTATCTATCTATCTATCTATCTATCTATCTATATATCCTATCTATCTATCTATCTATCTATCTATCTATCTATCTATCTATCTATCTATCTATCTATCTATCTATCTATCTATCTATCTATCTATCTATCTATCTATCTATCTATCTATCTATCTATCTATCTATCTATCTATCTATCTATCTATCTATCTATCTACCTACCATCTATCTATCTATCTATCTATCTATCTATCTATCTATCTATCTATCTATCTATCTATCTATCTATCTATCTATCTATCTATCTATCTATCTATTAATGTTTATTTTTATTTTTATTTATTTTATTTTTACATTCATTATTATTATTCTTTTTTAATGTTAAAAAAGTACTTTAATTATGATGATTATTGCAAATGTAATATTACTTTTATAATGATAAATGCCTTAATTATACTTATAGTAAATGTGAGGATGAAAGGATATAGTATATATGATGAGAGAGAGAGGAAGGGCAGAATGTCAGACGGGCCTGCGTGCCCAATTCTTAACCCTTTGAAAATAAAGTTCGTTCGTTCGTTCGTTCTATCTAATTATCTGTCTATGTCTATATGTCTCTCTGTCTGTCTGTCTATCTATCAATCTCTATCTGTCTGTATGTCTGTCTGTCTGACTGTCTATCTATGTATCTGTCTGTCTATCACAAAACTACCATACACAAACATAATATAATGTGACGAAATAAACGTCCTATTCTTTTGTCCAATTTTCTTCCTACACTCCTCTCGGTCAATACACATTCGACCATACTTTTTTCCTCATCATTCGTGCCTTATCCTGCTTTTATACTTCTATTTACCGATGTTATCTTATCCTCGGTAGGTCATACCTCGACACACCCAACACGTTTTAGGCTGGACCGCACATGTCACGTATCCTTTGTGTTATGAGTAAAATTCATAACCATTATGTGTGAAGTATCTTCAGCTCGACAGAGCTTCATTTCTTATATTTTATTACGGATTTATTCACAATAAACGGAAATGACGTCATGCCGGGTAAGAACGGTAGCCGACGCCAATTTAGCAGAAGTGGTGTTTTATCGTCTGCAAGGGGAGATGCCGATTGTGTTTTACCTGAATTTTACCATCACTAGGGCACCAATATACTCTGTTGAGGTGTTCCTAGCTTTAAATGTCAGGAAGTACTTTTCATTATTGTGTCGAATGTATCAAATATATTAAACTGTTGAGAATGCAAAAACAGCTTCTCCATAGCGGAACGGACTGCCTTACGACATTATCAAGACTGCATATTTCTGCCTTTGCCATTGGGCGTGAAACTATTGATATAATTGATGGAGCTATGTAACTGTACATGAATAAAGTGTATCGTGAACGTTGAAGAGAAGTTTCGCTTACATTGGGGTTAACGTTGGTACGTGTGTGTCGACATTCCCTATGTGTGTATTTGGCCACCGACATTGTTCCGATTATATATATATTTTACTATAACTGATGGACGGCACGCATCAATAGATGGGGGGCATCAAGCCGGGATCAAGAATCGTCCAGTTTGAATTGTTTGAAATATGCCCAAATGTATTTTTCAAGTCTGAGGACTGTTTTTTAGTACGATTACGGTACCATGCCTATCGTCTGCTGACCTGTCAGACGGTGTGTGGATGAAAGAACTTTAATTGTTATCAAAATTATTCAAGTATCTACTGCCGAAGGTAAAGTCCCTGGAGGCAGACAATTTTTTCAACATCATTACGGAGTTATAATGCTGTTTTTTGCCAGATGATGGGCTGCACTCAAGTAATTTTTATGAAGTTTATCAAGAGTACGACGTACAAAATGGCGTTCCTGTTCGAGTGCGCAGTGGTTTGAAAGTTAAACCTAACCCTGGTCGCTGTATTAGGGGATCACCGCTACTTGGGGCTCAGACGTTGGACCTAGGAGGATTTTTTTAAACAACAGATAAGTAAATTTAATGATCCAGCAGCTTGACTTTAAAGAATCTGTTTGGAAGGGTTCTTCTTTTTTACATGTTTTTATGTACGAGGGTTGCTCAGAAAGTAATGCCCCACAATTTGTTTCTCATCCCAGAATAAAGATAACAAAGCGAAAATTTACACGTAGCAACACTGATGTTTCCCGCGTACATGTGCGTAATTGCACGGTCGTCCGACCGGTAGCGCCGCTGTAGTAGTCTGTGAAAATGGCGTGTGTGTACGACACGCGTTACAAACAACGAGCTGTAATTGAATTCTTGATGGCGGAGAAAGAAAGTGTGGGGAACATTCACAAACGTTTGTGTGCTGTGTATAGAAGTTGTGCAGTCGATAGGAGCACCGTTGGACGCTGGGTTCAGAGAGTTAAGGCTTTAGGAAGTGGAGAGACGGAGCTGCATGATCGGCCGCGGTCTGGGCGTCCTGTCACAGCCACCAGCCCAGACATGTTACAGCGCGCCGATGCCATTATGGGTTCCTCGAAGTCTCACAACCAACCACAGACGTCAAAGGAAAACCATCTGTTCTGAATTGTTGGAGCGCTTTGATGCTTAGGAGGAGACCTTTTTGTCCCGGATCGTCACAGGTGACGAAACCTGGGCGCACGATTTTGAGCCGGAGACGAAAAGGCAGTCAATGGAGTGGTATCATCCGCAATCACCACGAAAAAAGAAATTCAAGACAAATCCCTCCTTCATGATCGCCGTCTTTTGGGACATTGATGGTGTGATTCTTGTAGATGTGATGCCTAGAGGTGAGACAATCAATTCGGACGCGTACATCAAAACCCTCAACAAACTCAAACAGCGCTATCGGCGAGTGCGGCCTAACAGGAATGTACTGTAGTAGACATTTTGATCCAGCACGACAATGCCCGCCCTCACACAAGTCTGAAAACTCGGGAGGCAATCGCCAAATTTGGTTGGACTGTGCTCCCCCATCCTCCTATAGTCCTGATCTGGCGCCCTCCGATTTTCATCTTTTTGGGCCACTGAAGGACGCACTGCGCGGGACAAGGGTTGATGATGACGAGAGCGTTAATCGTGCAGTGAGGACATGGCTACGTGAACAGGAAACAAGCTGGTACAGGGAAGGCATGCATGCCATTGTTTCGCGCTGGCGTAAGGCCATAGAAGTGGACGAAGATTATGTGGAAAAATAGCATGTGTAAAGGATACATCCAGTTATACTGTGCGTGAATTTCATACATTGTGAATAAATAGTGAACGAGGAAAATAAAATTAAAAAAATAAATAAAAATGGGGCATTACTTTCTGAGCAACCCTCGTATATATATATATTTATATAATTATATCAACTATTTTATTTACCATTTGTTGTGTATATACTGTATATATATATATACATGATGCATTTGTCTTCTTCCGCTCTCCTGGCGCACATTTAATTTCATTCATCTGTCTCGATGGAATACGAATTCATTCTCAGGTACATCAGGAACATTCAGAGGGAGATGAAACGGTGAAGGTAAGCGGAGGTGGCCTGATGCTTACTTCAGGAGACATGATACTCAAGACAGGTAGTTTCTGGAACTGGTCACCAGAATTCAACGTTAGACACCTCGAGTCAAGAGGATGCTTGAAGAGGCTTACGTTGAAGCAGTTACTCCTTCAACGCAAGGAATGTGATACTACTACACCTACTCCTGAGAAGTGAAGGGACAGTCAAGATGTCACTGGAGAACCAGCATCACTATACCAATCTACATCCACAAAACTTTGCTGGAAATTGACAGTTAAGTGATCTAAGCAACACAGATTCTTGACTTTAACACATATTCCACCCGTAACATTTTGGATGACCAAATAACCTTTGAAAAAAAAAAAAATCATATACTACACTATTTTCTAAAATTAACCATTTTCACTTTTTTTTTTTTTTTTTTGCGTACGCCCGCTATTACTCGAGGCGAAATTTCAGGTGAGTATGTCTAACCTGAGACTGATTTTTACGTGAGTATCCCTTTTTTTCTTGTACAGAGACAGGTGTCACTCGCGATTCAGGCAGATACTCGCTGATTTCGGAGGTACCCATTAGAGCTGGGTCGGCTCAGGAGCCGCCAGTACCTGGTCGACGACACTCCTTCAAATGTTCTCGCCAGGGCTCGAGTTAATCCAGTCCAAATCCCGGTCGACGAAAAATCTTCAAATGTCCTCGCCCGGGTTTGATCCTGAGTCACCCGGTCGCCAGCGCAGTTTGGTAACCTCTATTCCAGCGCCGCTTTCTTTACCCTTGTTTGAACAATATTTTATAAAAATATTTTGTTCATCTATGTAAATATAAATCCAGTATATATATATATATATATATATATATATATATATATATATATATATATATATATATATATATATATATATATATATATATATATATATATATATATATATATATATATATATATATATATATATATATATATATATATTTTGCTGAATCATCTTCATCTGGGGGTTCACTAAATCCGAATCCCAACATATATTTCTCACAAAAGGTGCGGGAAATATAAAATTTATAAACTTAGATGACTGTTGTTATACTTGCCATTCTAAAGATCCCTGTGAGACTCCCTGATACAGATGCACTAACCTTTTATTTATATTTCTGCCAAAAGTAATCTTGAGCGAAGGTTGCTTACTTTGTTATACTCATTCCTTACACTTGAATTTTGACCATTAGTGGACCACAACTGCAGAGCAGAGCAGACGACCCGCCACAAGACGCGAAGTGTTGGAGATCCCTCTTGTAATATTTCTCTGTCTCTAAGCCAAAACATGCCATATCCATCTTTGGCCTACAGCCACACACCCCGTGACCCATTGTATTTTTTTCTTTCATTTATTTTTTTTAAACTGTGGCTTGGGGGGAATTAGTTTTCAAACTTGGAAAGGTGAGAGGGGAGGAGGAAGGGGGTTGACGGGTTACTTTGGTCGCTGTCTTTGTCTTCCCTAACTCAAGAGCCGAGCCAGGTATTGTTTGGGGTATATTTTGGCAGGAAAGAGATATTTACACATGCTACAAAATACCATACACAAACGTAATAAAATAACATAACACACATAAAGGTATGTTGCAGACACTGGTAAGAAATATGGAAGTAGAAAACTAGACAATGAAAGGCTTACCGGGAATTACACCCTGGATAATCCATACAGCACCTTCGCCTCGCTACGGAATTGAATCGTGACTAAATACACTGCCAACTCTGCTCCACAAAAATGTGCTTCGTGGACAGTGGTCATTGTCACTAAACTTCACGCAACTATGAAGTATAGGATCAGGAAACAGCCTAGACTAATTATAGACCTCTGTAACTCCTCTACAACTGTCATAGTCATCTGTATAGACCAGATAACACAAGTGAACGAGAACGGTAATTTTGTGTCTAGTAAATTATAGAAGAATAAGAACAGTACAGAATAGCTGGTAAGTTTTTTTTTTAAAACAAAAGTGTGCTGAGTTTTAAACAAATGTGCTAAGTTTTAAACAAATGTGCTGAGTTTTAAACAAAAGTGCTGAGTTTTAAACAAATGTGCTGATGTTTAAACAAATGTGCCGAGTTAGGATGTGGGTGCTGCACCAGTTATCACTATCGATAACTATGAATTGGCAGTGGTGCACCACTTCACATACCTGGGGTCTACCATCAATGACAAACTCTCTCTGGACACAAAAATTGATATATGCATTGGCAAAGCTGCAGCTACATTTGCCCGCCTTACATTGCGTGTTTGGGGAAACTCCAAACTCACAATGAAGACCAAATCTGCGATATATAACAGCTGCGTCAGCAGCACACTTCTATATGGCAGCGAGACATGGATAACCTATGCTAAACAAGAAAGAAGGCTCAATACCTTACATATACGGTGTATACGCCACATTCTCGGCATTTCGTGGAAAGATAAAGTGACAAATGTTGAGGTGTTGTCACGTGCTGGCCTTCAAAGCATGTATACACTGCTTAGACAGCGCAGACTACGCTGGCTTGGCCATGTCCGCCGAATGGAAGATGGTCGCATCCCGAAAGATATCTTCTAAAGATAACTGGCAGATGGCAAAAGAACAGTTGGGCGACCGCAGCTGAGGTTCAAAGATATGTGCAAGAGAGACTTGAAGGCACTGGACATAAATCCAGAAACCTGGGAAGATGAAGCCGCCGATTACACCAAGGGGCGATGCTATCTACGGCGCCACTTCAGACTGGGCGTAAAGAAGCTCACACAACAAGCAGAAGAGAAGAGAAAACGTCGAAAGGAGCACCAGGAAAATAAGCAGCTGAGGGCTGTCACCTCAGGGGCGCATTCCCACAGTCAGTTATGACTGAAGGGGTTATTATTATTTTTATTATTTTTGTTTTGTTATGAAGCCGTGGTGCCGTTCGAATGATCATGAGTTCGATTTCCCGGTAAGCCTATCACTTCTATTACTTCTATTACTTCTCTGGTGTCAAGTTTTCTACTTCTTTATTTCTCATAAGTGCTTGCACCATACCCATTTATATTTATTATTAACTGCTCTCAGAACCAGGTTTTTGCTCCTTAGATTGTGTCTGTGTTCAAAAACAGGCACACTGCCTTAACATTACACAACTTTTCCGAAGATATACTTGACTATCGTATAACGAACGTTCGCAAATTTATGAATTCTTCATAACTACCAAGTATTCTAACGTTTTTCACAGAAATGAAAGGCAAAGACATTGGCGCCTCGTAATAGATAAAACATGAACAATTGTGGAAGATTCTTTGTCTGTTCACCTTTCACTAGAAGAACACCTGCGTATAGCAGGGAATGAAAATAAATTAGAATCGTTTTTCTAAACTCGGGATCTAATATTTCCGCAATTTTTTCAGTGGCTGCAGTTTTGAACAATGCACGTGCAATACTTGTCATAAAAATGTAGGCACGTGGAATGTCGATGAGTTTATATTGTTTGTTTTCCTTCATTGTTTCTGTACCTCTCTCTCGCCCCCTCAGACAAAACCATCTCTCTCTCTCTCTCTCTCTCTCTCTCTCTCTCTCTCTCTCTCTCTCTCTCTCTCTCTCTCTCTCTCTCTCTCTCTCTCTCCTATTTGCACTAACTGAGAGGTAATTAATTCCGCGTCAGAAAATTGACGTCAGGAAGAGAAATCTGGGTAATGACTTTGTTAGCTCAAAAACCCTGAGAAACGAGTCATCTTGGTTCTTTTCCTGTGTTAATAGGAAACTCTATACAGACCGTTACAACAAGTAGCAATCTGATCATCAAAAGTGCCCTTTCCGTCGGACAAATGTTTCAGCTATTTTACCTCCTTGGCACTAATAAAAGGGAAAGGGTAGATCCAGTTGCAGCATCCTGTTGTCGGTTTTTTTCAGGTTGCGCTGGGAATTGACCCTTTTTCACCTTGGTTGTGACTTCCAAATTAACTCCTGGTTTTATTCAAGCTGCCAACTTAAGATAATTGTGAAAACAATTTTATCATATATTAATTACTGTCCTGAATTTCATAGCCTAATGCTGTTGTTCCAAGGTCGACGTAATGCCTTTTCCAAAGTTTCGCCAAGTCTTTTAACTCTAAAGGACGAGAGACTGGTATTAGGGGCCGATTCTTCCAGGCAATCCTGACAGGAGACCAGTTTTTGGGAAAGGTATCGTTGCACCTTTTTTGCACACCACAATGTGTTCATTATATTGAAACGTTGCGGTGCTCAACAAGAAGTTTGCTAAGCGTAGAATGACGTAGAATAAAGTATTACGTAATTGCGCGTGCAGAGCAACGGCAGTTGACTTTTGGAGGTCTCGCCAGCCGGACAGGTTGCGCTGTATGTGTGTTCTCTTACTGCCGCAGTATCCATCATTTTACTTGTGTATAAGGAAAGTGTTTGTGCCTGTTGATGCCAGGAGATTCTCACAAAATAGATGAGTATTCTGAGAATATATAATTATGTCGCGGACCATAACTCGACGGACTTTATGGAGAGGCGTTGAATGCACCATTACTGTTACAGTGTAACGGACATGGAAATACGGCCCAGTAGAGTTGGCCCAATGGACAGTGTGTAATTATGAATTATTCTATTAAAGTGGAGCTGCTCGTTTGTATGGATTGTAAATAAACTTTGTGAGATGTCTACAGTATTTATCTGCATTCATTCAACCCGTTACTGTTGCAAGTGTTCATTGATCTTTGGACAAACTCATACCCTAGAATGATATTATCTACACTAACAGTATTATACCACAACAGGTATATTGAACTAAGTTTTTGTTTTGTTTTGTTTTGTCCTGATATTGTATGTTATTAATCCTCATTTAATTTCCTTTACAACTATGTATATAACACTGATAAGGGTAGTCCTACAGCTGATATTGCCGCAGTGGAATGTAGAGACCTCATAATACTAGGTCCATCATATAGAGGTGAGGTGACCGGTTCCCTTTCCTCTCTGCCTTTTACTTCCCTAACTCAAGAGCAAAGTCAGGTACCCATTTACAGCTAGGTATACTGGAGCGTGTCAATACCGTGTAGTGAACACGGCACCTTTGCTGCATGAGACCTTTACCTTTATTGGTTTATCATCATCATCACCATGTAGCATGTCCTTTGCCGAACGTCGCTCTCATCACAGCCCGCCTGAAAGACTCTCGATCTCTAGCCAGCCCTCCTGCCTCCTCCATTGTCATGTTCAAGGTGTCTTCAATGTCCTGCGTTCCAGGTACCATAACCCCCATCACTGCTCTCTCCAAGCCACTATGACGTTTAATATGGCCAAAATATTTCAGTTTCCGGGACATGATATTGTTTATGAGCCAGTTTATCAGTATATGAAATAAACGTTGTATAATATGTATCATATATAGATTAAACGTTTTTTTTAAACAAAATAAATAACTTAAAACTAATAAGAATGAACGAACATTCTGACAGGACAACGGATATGTATGATGCATTCTAAAAATAGTATAAGGTGCAAAAAAATTATGCCGTGCACTCTTCTTCTTCTTCCGTCCTTAGCCAACGACCGGCAAAGCAGTCAGTGGCCATTACGCCTAGTGGCGTCTTAAGGGCAACAGCGAATAGATTTTCTTTGCCGTTGTTCCCATCACGCCTAATGGCGTCTTTAGGGCAACGACAAATCAATCCGTTTGCCGTTGTTTCCGTAATCAAAGTGACTGGCAAACGAATGATCAGCCCGTTGGTGCCGTGCACTCGCTGATCCCATTTAGCGTGCCCCGAGACGAGCTTTAATCGCTCCGGGAATTATCTGGAAATTAGAATAAATCAGGTTTACCACAAAAATTAGAATCTTAAACTGAAATGTCAAGGCCGCCATATTGTAAGGCTCGGAAATATCAAAAACAACAAAAACTACTATCTGAAAGTTACAGACGTTCATAAATAAGAGCATGCTCAAGTACAAGGATTGATATGGTGTGACAGGATCACTAACATAGGGACTGACTGACACAACCAAACAAATACAACTGAAGCAAGACGTCAGCACAAGACATTGGCATTGGACATGACACTTATTGAGAAAATCAGTTGACAGCATTACAAGGCAGTCTTTGTTCTGGAATCCCTAAGGACATGAGAAATAGAGAAAGACCGGCATGAGGAAGTGAATTAGATGTAGATACGAAGAGAATCCTTGCACTGTACACCAAGGTTTGGCGCGTAGTTGTTGTGAGCTATGACTATGCTCAGCGGGAAGTTAAAAAGTAATGAATAATAAGATGAATATATCCTTTTAATTCTGTTCTATCTATCTATCTATCTATCTATCTATCTATCTATCTATCTATCTATCTATCTATCTATCTATCTATCTATCTATCTATCTATCTATCTATCTATCTATCTATCTATCTATCTATCTATCTATCTATCTATCTATCTATCTATCTATCTATCTATCTATCTATCTATCTATCTATCTATCTATCTATCTATCTATCTATCTATCTATCTATCTATCTATCTATCTATCTATCTATCTATCTATCTATCTATCTATCTATCTATCTATCTATCTATCTATCTATCTATCTATCTATCTATCTATCTATCTATCTATCTATCTATCTATCTATCTATCTATCTATCTATCTGCCTGCCTGCATGCCTGCTGGCTGCCCGCCTGCTTATTTGTCTGTCTGGAAAGTTTTCTACACGTCCAGCAAAAAGACAATCAATTCACTTCAAAAACGTCGATTGTGTGGAAACATTCCGACATATACCAAACAGTGTGTAAAACTATATAAATATCTTAAAATATTGCCTCTAAGAAAACGCTTCCTCTTCAACAAAGCGAAATTCTTTCACAGAATCCTGTCACACAATGCTTCAACATGTCTGCGGCTGCTTGTCAAACATAACAGAAGACGTAGTCAACGCTTTAACAAAATTACAGGTGTCAAAGCCTAGGCTTGACTTATTCAAGAAAGTCTTGGCTTACTTGCTCATCATTGGAGCAACCTTCCACGTTACCTGAAAAAAAAACACGCTTAGTCCCTGCTCATACAATGGCACTTGTTGAATTCTTTATGAGTGCTGATTACATGCCACCTAATCTGATTAAGTTTCCAAATCATTATCTAATACACTGTATGCAGGGTTTGATTTTTTAAATTTAATTTATATCTTGATTATGATTGGATACTGTAAATGTGAGTATGCAGTTATTTCATTTTTTTATAATGTTATACATCTCTAAATTAATATTTAAAGTACATTTGAGAATGAATGGAGACAGTACAAAAGATAAGAGAAAGGAAATGCAGAATATTGGACAGGCCTTCTCTCATACTTCTCAACCCTTTGAGAAATTCATTCATTCGCTCGTCCTTTCTATCTGACTATTGTGTCTAGTCATTTGTCTATCATTTTATCAGTCAGTCTATCCCTCAAGCCCATCCAACAATCACTTTATTCACTCACTTGTCCAGTAGTCCGTCCGTCAGCCAAGTCCATTCACATACTCGTCTGCCGACGTCAGATATCCCACAATTCTCTTGTCTGAGGCTATTAACTACCGCTCATGTTTGTCCCCTACCGCTATGTTTTGTCCCCAAACAAACATGCCTCACCTGTCTTCGGGATAAAACTGCTTCGCCTCGCATGTGATACGGAAAACTGAGAGTAATTACTGGGCAATTACAATGTGCATATATATATTTATAGACCCCACAGTGTATCACGTCATACATAAATGAATAGAATAATCTCTTTTATAACGTCGATATGGCGGAATTATACGAGCTCTTGATTCGGTTATGATGCCGGGGGGGGGGGGGGGGGGGGGGGGGGGGGGGCGGGAGATGATACGGTGATTTGTCAAAGCTGATGACGTGACCGAACTGAGATTTTTGATTGATGACGGTAAATACAGAAAGTCTATTTTCTGTATAGAATGTGGCAGAATAGTGAATAAATAGATAGCGTAGAAAAAATGTATCAATAGGCAACTGAAAAGTGGAATATTTTAATATTTTTGTGTAATTCACTAAAGCGAGTTACAGTAGAGAACAAATAAGGAAGTGGGAAAATGGAAGGGGTGGGGAAAGATGAGATTCTGAGAATATAATAGAGGAAATGTTAGCCAGAAACAGTCAGCAAAAATCATTAGCATGAGTGATCTCGAAGTTCCCGGGAGTCTCTGAAGAGACAAAGAAAGATTATGACTAATGCATCCCCATGTACGTCGAACATTGCGATTATTATGAGGTTGTGAGTGAGACTGGTAACCTGATTGTGTGAAGCCTATTGCCACAGGTACCACCACGGCAAGAGCATGTGACTATTTTCTGCTGGCTTCTTGCAAGGGGACCAGTTGCAATGCTCCAAAGGCCGTGAAAATGAAAATGATAATACAGGTATACCTCGGAGATATTGCGGGTTTGGTTCCAGACCACCGCAATAAAGCGAATATTGCTATAAAGCGACGTATGCCTGTATATATTTGTTAGTTTATGGATTATGCATGGGGACCAGTTGCAGTTCATGTTCCATGCTCTGTAAGGATTGAAACGGAAAGTTATACTCCTGAAAGTGACATAGGAAGACAGAGAAGCACTAAAATTACAAGATTCACTAAAAATTAACCCTTCTGAACTTAGACTGAGCTTTCTCAAAGCTGGAGTGTCAAACCAAGGACCAACTTTTAGATTAGCCAACAACAAGACACGCTGGAATTTTGCTGTCCTTGACATTTAGCTTCAGGGAAAGGGTGTCTTCTTAGACCCCCGGGAACTATGCCAGGTGATTCGTCCAACAATGGAAACGAAGTCATGCAAAAGTGCAGACTGTTTAAATTCTCCTCTGTCATAGTTTTCAGGTTTCATTGACTAACAGGTGTAAAATCATAATGTGGGTTGTGCAAGGTCCTTAGTCTGACGTAATTGGTCCTGACCAAGGATATTATGAGAACCATTATTCTATGCGAACTTCATTAAGAGGCTATAAATATCATTCATTAATATACGTAGAATGTGAAATTGGAAGATATCAGAATGTTTTCCAGCTTTCTTCTTCTCATAACATACCCAAAGGAATTGTTTCTTAATGATATATATATGATCATGGCCGCTGCGAACACCGCGCGCCGACTTGGGGAAGGTGGTAAAATTTATAAAATAAATAAACACACAGTAAAAAGAACAAGAAAGATGAAACAGAACATTTCGAAGATAACACATGGAAAAAATATATTAAAAAACGATGTGATGTGTAATACAGAAAGATGAAAAACAATATACAAGTATGTAAAAAAATAAAAAAGTGTATCAACTCACGAAATGCAACAAAGAAAATAGACAATAAAGTAACAAAGCTAAATAACAGAAAATTATCCACTGAATATTTGCAATGTCCATTGCCTTTGTCTGTTGACCTGTCTATATTTTTCTTTGTCGTATGTTTGTGACTGTGGCTGACGAAGGATGAATCCTGATACGTCCCGTGTTTCCTGTGTACGTTAATTTGTAAAACTGATTCCATACCATTTTATTTGTTAAATTATATATTACTTTTCTTAGAAGTTTTACAACAGCCCTATTATTTATTTACTTACAATATAATATACATTGCGCTTCTTGTGCTATTTCCTCTTTAAAATGCGCACTGTTCTGTGACGTGGAAATGTAAATAGTGATACAGTAATCTGACAGCTCTTGCTTTCCCATTTAATGCCTACCATTTGCTAAAGCCAAACCACGCAATTTCTGGCTGTCTGACTCACATTTTAATCCACGCCTCTTTTTGTCTACTCGACCATGCAAAACGAGCTTGCGAGCTTGTTTACAAACTCCGCAAACTGTCATTCATTCAGGGAAGCGAATCACGTTTGTTTACCTGAGTTTCTCACGCGAGCTGATTTGTCAATATTATGATAACTGGCAGATAGCACGTGCAAAACACGTAGTACGTAACAGCTTTTGAAGTTTCTCTACGAAGGGAGCAAATCCTGTGATGTCCATACATTCATGGAAAGGTATCTCTTTGATCTCGAGAAACAGGAACATTCGCAGACCGGAGCCCGCTACATAGACTAATCTTTGTTGTCGTTAGCAGCAGCCGACAGAAGTGAACGAGGAACCCTTGATCGGGGAAATTAGTTTCCTGAATTTCTGCTATGCACGAGAAGTGCGAAAAGTATCAGCCTTCTGAGATCAAAATACGATGATCCTATATAAACCGCGTCTTCCTCTAACCATTATCAGTTGTCGCTCAGATTTTTTTTTGGATAATCTAGCTCGTTATTCTAGAGCCATTGTGAAAGTGTGTTATTAGCTTTTTCTGGAGATCGTTTCATTTCTGATTGTGGTAATAAAATTAGCATTTACGTGATTTGATGTGTTAAGTTTACCATTATAATTCCCTGGGATTTTCTAGGTGTTAATAGCGAATTAAATAACGCATAGCTATTTTTATTCCAGATGTTTCAGTTGTAATGTAGATTTAATCACCCACTATCACCCAGAAAGAGATGGTTTACTTGACTAATAAATACACTAGGCGACATTGATGATGTCTAATACCCTTCGTCGTGTGTGTTGTATGTATGTGTATAACATATATAAATAAAAAATATATAAAAATATTGGAAAACAAGCTATATAAGAACATATATTATAAACTCATATATATAGTTATATATGATTCATAGATAATCGATATAAGATATACTATATAGAATATCTCCGACTATATATATATATGGTCTCATATATATCATATATATGCATATATATTTATATTATAAATATTGGGTTATATATAAAAAGGATATATATATATACAGATAAATAATAATATATATATGTAGATATTATTCGCAGTAAGTGTTTCATAATGTTCCTATATCCTGTAGGCAACTTGTTCAACGGCGACCAGCGTTTTTACTTGGCCATATCTTGGGCCGTATCTCGATTTTTTTACTGAGTGGAAGTAAAGTTGTCTTCTGTTGGCTGACGCGTCTCCAAATTTCAGTTGTGAACAGGACGGGCCACAGAGACGAACAAACATTCTTAATAAGTAAAATTTTAACGGGACTTACCAAATACCCAGATATATTTTCTTGCATTTTATCAGCCCATTGTGGTGAAATAACAATAACTTTCCTCCCGACTACTGATAGTCGTTTTATTACAAGAGGATATTTATCCAGACGAGTCACGCTATTTCAGAATCGGCACCCAACAGAGTTAGCGGGTAGGATCTATCTAATAAATCGCATACCAACATCAGTAACAATTTATAGCAACTAGCTGTGTCCAAATACCAGAAGTATTCGTTTTCCATTCCTTGCGGTGAACACTATATCTCGATTCTTCTAGCATTAACTAGTCAAGGTGACAATATCGATCCAGGATTACCTCACCAAACTTGGCGTTCACCTTTATAAAGTTACTGTTAAGGCTGGACTGGAGCCAAGTTAGCCCCTGAAACCTGACATTACCAATATCGATAACTATATCCAGGATAATTATACATGACTGGAAATGACACCAGATTAGGTAAGGAAAGAGAGAACGTGGCCACGTAAGAGAGATAAAGAGAGAGATTGAATATTTTCTTGTTAATGCAGCTTGTAGCAAATTATCTTATTTGGCTTTAACAATTGTTTACTTTACGGGGTAGCACGTATTAGGAATTTTGCTCACTTTACTGTCTATATACCGTAACCTATTGCTAACCTTTTGACCTCTGGGGTTATTAACTTGGTTGGGTTCTTATCATCTCACCGAGGGGATGGCTTAGGCATTCTGTTAATTCTCTATACGTAATTTTGATGTATTTGATTCTTTTGATATTCGATGTTATGAAGTTTAAATAATAATAAACAACAAACTAACTAAACTTTGTGTGTTGGTCAGACCCATACCCAGTAACCATAGTTTTTCATGGTTGTGTGCATTGTAGTCGCATATTTGTGTGTGTGCGTGAGTGGTTAAACGTATATGTTACATATATAAATTTCAGTCGTAAAGATAGGCTGGATTAGAGTATCTTCTCAATCCAGAGACAGATTCTACCCTTAAACTATTCACTCGTGAAATCTATTTCCTATACCTTTAACCTCACTTATTTACCACTATCACCTCTGCTCAGGCGGGACCATAAATATCTTCTGACCTATCTTTTAAAAATTTACGACATGTTCACAAGACGTTTTATTTATTTTACTTCTCACTCCTTCTCAATAGTAGGAGCAAGTAACCCGCCAATACACGACGGGAAATGATTATGTTGTGCACTTTCAGTTTCATGTCCTGAAATGATAGAAAACGTTCCTGGTATTGAGAGAAAGAACAGCCAAAATGAAACAGAAAGGAGAGTCCTAACCACCAAATATATAGAGAAACATTACCCAAGCAACACCTGGATCCATGCATACACAGATAGATCAGCAACTAATGCAACAGAGGATGGGGGTGGAGGGATCTTCTTGAGCTTAAGCAATGGCACACAAAAAAGATAGCAGTTGCAACAAGGCAATTTTCAAGTAACTTCAGAGCAGAGGCAGAAGCCCTAAAAACTGCATCAGAAATTCTAATGACAGAAGAAAGCTCAGAGAGACCAGTAGCTATCTTCTCAGATGCACTGTCAGTGATTACAATGTTGAAAAGTCAAAGTAATGCTGAACTGGATGACCTAAGAGTAACACTTCACAGACTATGTCAGCAATACAAAAGAGTCGCGATACAGTGGATCCCTTCTCACTGCAACATCCCTGGAAATGAAGAGGCTGACAGATTGGCAAAGGAAGGGGGAAAGCTTCCTCAACTTGACACAAACATAACTTATGAGGAGGCCAGTGGAAGAGAGTGTGGAGAAGGCTTTCGTCATCACATAATTGTGCTCAGCTCAGCTAGAGTTAAGTTTCTTGTAAAATAGGCGAAAGCAACAGACTTTTGATAAATCCTCGTCTACGTCTCCGTGACGAAACTTTTATCTAAATTTCACCAATCTTTCCATGTTTATTTTAACTGTTAAAGACTAATTCATTATTAAAATTGTTACATGTTGTTTTAAAACTAAACAATCATAGTCGCTTCAGCTTTTTTAATGTATGAAAGCAAACGTATTAGACAGAATATTTAACATATATAGATAAATACCTAGACATATATTTACCTCTAAACAGAGCTATACTTTATAAGACTGCAGCTACCTTTGCCCCCCTCACATCGCGTGTTTGGGGAAACTCTAAACTCACAATGAAGACCAAAGCTGCGGTATATAATGCCTGCGTCACCAGCACACTCCTATATGGCAGCGAGACCTGGACGACCTATGCTAAGCAAGAAAGAAGGCTCAATACCTTCCATTTGCGGTGTCTACGCCGCATCCTCGGCATCTCGTGGAAAGATAAAGTGACAAATGTCGAGGTGTTGTCACGTGCTGGCCTTCAAAGTATGTATACGCTTCTTAGACAGCGCAGACTTCGCTGGCTTGGCCATGTTCGCCGCATGGAAGATGGTCGCATCCCAAAAGATATCTTCTACGGACAATTAGCAGATGGCAAGAGAACAGTTGGGCGACCACAGCTGAGGTTCAAAGATGTGTGCAAGAGAGATATGAGGGCACTGGACATGGATCCAGCAACATGGGAGGATGAAGCTGCCGATCGCACTAAGTGGCGATGCTATTTACGGCGCCACCTCAGATTGGGCGAAGAGAGGCTCACACAAGAAGCAGAGGTAAGGAGAAAACGTCGAAAGGAACACCAGGAAAATAAGCAGCTGAGGGCTGCCACCTCAGGGGCGCATTCCCATAGTCAGTTATGACTGAAGGGGCTATTATTATTATTATTATTACTTTATAAGAGGGATTTCGTTGGATTACACCAACTGGGGGCTTGAACGGGCTAAACCATTGCTTAAATCTTTCACAAAAGGCGATGGACCAGATATATTGCGTTAATAATTGTTCAGCCCAACGCAAAATTGTTCGTGACTTCTAGAAATATCTTGCGAAGCCTCCCTTAAGGTAGAAGTGTCATTAATCTTCTATCTGCATCTCTGCCAAGAGTAATCTTGCGCGCAGGTAGATACCTTGGAAGCCAATATTATATACTCTTGAGTTTTGGTCACTGTTGGACCACTGCTGCAAAGCAGGGGAGGCAATCCGTGACATCTGTCTGTGTTGCCGACGTAGGTGTCTGTCTGTCTGGCAGATTACACACAGGGTAGATGCGGTGATCGCTTTTTGTGGGACAATCCCTGGTGATTGTTACAGATAATCTGTCTGGGTAGACATCTTGGCGGAAGACATTACACCAGGCAAACATGGTCACATGTTATTGTGAGCCGGCGGAAATATTACCACATGATTTGAAAGAGGTCACGCTTTGGAATATTAAATTTAATATTTTAAAACACGTGGGGGGATATTTTGAAATTAGACACCCCAACCCAGTGCTAAAGAGCTTACGATTGGATTAAAGTAAGAAGCCGGAATAAACTATGGATCCTATTGGAACATCCGACGGAAGCACCATCTGTGATGTGAACTGAGAACTGCAAATATGATGTAGTGAAATCAGAGATACAGAACAGAGAGACTGCAGCGCACGTCGTATGAGCGACTCCCAGAAGCCAGAGAGACATCGGACTTAGAATTCCTATATTATAAGTGACAGATCGAAGTATTTGGGAAACTTAAAACCTTAAAAAGGAAGCCCTCCTTTATAAATACAGAGACTTAAAAACGTAAGGGACCAGGACTTCAAATACCAAGACTGAAACCCTAAGGAATTGGATCACCCGTCATAAGAGAAACTTTCCCAGACCAAGTGTTTCGCAGATTCACCCGTCATAAAAGGGATTCAAAATTTCCAGACCAAGTGGATCGAGAGCAAATAACCTAAATTGCAGGTGTCCATTCTAACCTGCGCGAGGAGATTATGTATTCCCAAAACTTTAGGGTAAGGGTAACAATTATTTTCAAATGTAAATTGACATGTTTTTCTTGCCAAGTGGTTATATATGAGGCTGGCAACCTCAATATACGAAACTAGTATATTCGTAAACCACTACAGCAAGCGCTGGTGATTTCTTCTGGCTAATCTTGCGGAAAACCGACAGCAGAGGTGACCCCAGACTCCGAATGGAACAGTGATGACTGATGATTACATCACATGTGTCTAAAGTGTATAATATTTTGTGAGATATATGCACTTTGTTAATTGTAACTCATGCAACTCATTGTTCGAGCTGTCCAGACACATTTTCCCAGTTAATACCCAGAGGAATATGGTGAATTTTATTCATCTTCCCTGAGTTACACTGTATACTCAGGAATTTAATTCTTCTGAGATTAACATTGGTGAGCGGACAGACAGAATGCGTCTGCTAATTGGCAGCCCACAAATATACTTAGCAGAGACATTTGTTTTTCTATTTTGTCTAAACAGTTCGTGGTTACAGGCCTTGTTCGAAGTACAGAAGTTACTACGCCACTAGTGTGAGAGAAGTACACTCATCACCAAGAAGTGACGAAAACCACAGCGGCAGGACTCACCTAAAAGTTAAGTGCTTATTAAAAGGCACCAGCAACCGGACATAATAATTTTCTGACTATATCATCACCCTAAATCTCTGTGAAGAGAAAATTTGATTCCAATATAAAAGTCACCAGCATTTTATTTATTTTAAACTGTTAATACTAATTGATTATTAAATTTGTTACATGCTATTTTAAAACTAAACAAACATAGTTGATTCAGTTATTACATATATGCAAGCAAACGTATGAGCCAGAATATTTCATATATATATATATATATATATATATATATATATATATATATATATATATATATATATATATATATATATATATATATATATTATATATATATATATATATATATATATATATATATACACCTAGACATATATTTACCTCTAAACAGAGCTAAACCACTATAAAAGGAAATTCGCTGAATTAACTCAGCTGGGGGCTTAAACGGGCTAAGAACCATTGCTTAACTCCTTGACAAAAGGCGACGGACAGATATAAGTTAGCCATTGCTCAGCCCTATGCAGCATGGTTCTTGACTTCTGAATTATCTTGTGAAGACTCCCTTCGGATAGAAGCGCCATTACACTTCTATCTACATCTCTACCAAGCGTAATCTTGTGCGAAGATAAACACCTTTGACGACCCAGTTTAGATACTCTTGAGTTATGGCTGTAGTGGTTTTGATGTTATTGTATGGTTGCTATGTTACCTAGTGCACTGGATGAGGTCAGCTGTGAAGGCTCCCGAAGATAAAAGTTTATGTGAGTACAGAATGCCTTTCCGCTACCACTTATGACCTCAAACAGACTTATTCTACTATTATGTATGTTAGCTACGTTTAATGTCTAGGGTAATGAAATGTGATGTGTAGGTAATTAAATACTCAGACACACACATGTAAATACTAAGTCTAATAATAATAATAAGCTCTATGATCAAATCAACTAACACTGGCTTTAGAAGTTTAGAATTTACAATTTTTTAAATTTATTTAGTCCTGAACCAAATGTTTCTTCTGGTTAGGACGTATGAAACAATATGTATTTATCAATAAAAGTGCATATATATATATATTGAATAATCAAATGAAAATTTTATACATAAATATGTTGTTACATTGGTTAATATTAATACTAACTACAGTGTCTTTGAAAAACCAGCACGGGATGTCTAGTCGGGTGGTGTCATCATGCCCAATCTCTGTTTATAATGTTCATTGTCTGTGCAATATGGACTGAGGTAAAGTGTTTGTACAACAGGATTTTATTTATTTATTGATTTGTGGACAAGTATTGATGAATCCACAACAGGCCAGGTTTTCACTTATCTGGCCTGTGACGATGCAGTAAAGAATTCAAGTGGCCCACTCCTCACAGTAGCTGGAGTACAATGGTAGGCTTCTTAGGCATCCACACTTGGACTTCTACAAAGCATCTGGCACTAGCGTAGTGCCAGACCAGAAACTCACAATTCAAAATTGAAAACACAGTTACGTTGTACTAGCAAAACTCAGCTGAGCTGCTGGCTAGATTAGGGCGTCCCACTGATAATATTTAATCTTTCCTGGAAATCACACCTCTAGCATTAACGAACTGTGTAAATGGACAGTCTTATACAAAATGGCACTAGCGGGCGTCTTTCTTTCTATAATATGAAAACTTCTGTCCAATCAGCGGACTTCCCCTCAACCTTTCAAATATTCAAACTACAAATGTCCAATTTCGGTCCAGTCTCAGTCTAGTGTGTAGTATTTTTCTGTCGGTCTGTCCGTCCCAACTTGGCTTTTCCCAAAATTACACTTGTTTTTGGACGAAACTACAAGAAAAAACTACACAAATTTTTGTCTCCCCCTACTTCTAAGATTCTATGCTAAGTTATTTTTAGCTACTATCTTCCTACCTTGCCCCTAGTCCACCTGCAGTTTGGTTTTATGCGTTAGCTCAAGGACGCGTCAAAATGTAACTTTAGTGAAAATATGCACAAATAACTGTTGGCTAGTCTGTATTGAACAATACAGTCTTTCGTCAATATCTTCCGTGTTATCTGTCCGTCAGTGTAATTAAAAGCATATTATTTCTCAGATTAAGATGGGCTATCAAACTAGCTAGTTTTTATTCTCCTAAACTTATTATTAAGAAAAAACCTACTTTTTTCAAGGTTCGTTTTGAAATTTGTTTTTGACCCTTCGTGTACGGCGTTTGTCGCTATTTCAAACTAAAAACAACTAACAACCGTAAAACGTCCAAGATACGTCTGTTTCTAACAAGAGCTAAGGTCGTTTTTTCGTCCACTTTCTTACATTGTGTCAACTAGTGGCGTAATTTTTTCTTTAAAAACTACAAATTGCGTCTTGTAGACTTTAGATTCAAACACGTGTTCAGACCGTCACATTTTTTTCTTTTATCTCCGTTTCTACCCCGTCTAAAAGGATAGTCCGTTTAGTCTTCATGTTCTAACTAGTTAGTTTCAATAGCGCTAGAAAACGCTGGCGTAGGTGAAGAAGCCTCGGCATATCTTACCTATATTTTTATCCCTACATGTTATTTTACCTATTATCTTTATAAATGGAGGAATTTTAACGTTGCATCACTGTAATTTCACCACACATCTCCCCACCTGAGAACATGCACTAAAGCAAGTTCCAAAACCAGTGATACACATAGATAAAATTAACTCCTCCCGCCTGCCAACTATTCTAATTTTAATCACAGGGGTGCCTACTGAGGAAATCTGCACCGACATTCTGTGACCCCGGGACATATGCACTATTAAACTGATATGGTTGCAACAATAATGACCATCTTAACAATCTTGCATTTTCATGCTTGGCCTGAGATAAGAACACGAGAGGCTGGTGATCTGTCTGGACCACAAAAGTCCTACCATACAGATAGATTTGGAACTTTTTTATTGCCCAGATTAACGCTAAACATTCTTTTTCGCTTGTGGAATATCCTTGTTCCGCTTTGTTCAACTTGCGGCTTGCATAAGCGACTGGGTTCAGTTCCCCATTGGGTGAAGAGGACCTTTGCAACAGAGTAGCCCCCAGGCCTACATTGCTTGCGTCTGTTCTCACCACAAAGTCCTGAGTCAAATCAGGCAATTTGAGAATAGGCTTGCTAGTGAGTTTTTCCTTTAACTCTTGAAATGCCAATTCACATTGCGCTGACCAAACAATTTTATCTGGATTTCCCTTGCGAGTCAGATCCGTCAGAGGAGCACATATAGAGTTAAAATTTTTGATATATTTTTGGTAAAACCCACATAACGATACGAATGATCGCACGTCTTTTTTTTTGTTTGTGGTCTAGGTGCTCTCTGCAGTTTTTTCAAGTTCTTGGGGTCAGGGGTCATGTTACCCTGATATACAGTATGTCCCAAGAATTCCCACTCCTTGCATCCAATACAACATTTTGTTGGTCTAGCAGTTAAGTTCGCTTCCCTGAGCCTATCAAATAACATATTCAGAGAGTTAATGTGTTCTTCAAATGTTTCTGTGGCGACGAGAATATCATCCATGAAATTTGTGATACATGGATTACTCAGTGGATCCAACAATTTGCGCATCATCCTAGAAAATACACTCGGAGCATTTTTCAATCCGAATGGTAGCATGTTGAATTCATAATGTCCTTCCGAGGTGCTAAAAGCTAAATAAGGTCTAACTTCAGGCTTCACTGGAATCTGGTAATAGCCTTTGCTAAGATCCACCTTCGAAAAGTATTTTGCCTTGTTCAATCTGGCAAATAACTGTTTTGTGTCCGGTAATGGATCCACTTGACCTTCTGTGACAGCATTCAGTTTCCTGTAATCTATGCACAGTCTATGTTCCCCAGACGGTTTCCTCAACAAAACTACACAGGAGCTAAAAGAAGATTCACTGTGAGAAATAATCCCCTCCTTCAACAAATAATCTATTTCCTCTTTCAATGCCTTCTCCTTAGCGAACGGAACAGAATAGGCTCTCATACAGATTGGGTTTGAGTCTACCAGCTTCATGTCATACTGTAGCAAATTTGTATGTCCTGGTTTATCTGTTAATACATCTGTATGTTCCTCCAGAACCTGTTGAACTCTCTCCCTCTGATTTTTAGTCAGGTGCTTACTGACTTTTACCTGTGCGGCTGTCTCACAGGGGTGTAATGGGTATTCATGTGAGGTGAGTGGTTCCTTTTTCATTTCAGTTGCGATAGCCAAGGTCAGTAAGGGGGTGCTTTCCTGGATTGGTCTGTCCAGATACTTCTTTAAAAGGTTCACATGATATATTTTCTCCTTCCCCTTTTTGTCAATTTTATAGTTTGTTCTAGACACCTTCTCTAGAACCGTATATGGACCTTGCCATCCAATTTGCAACTTATTCTGGCTGCCGGGTAGTAGAAGAAGCACTTTCTCTCCCACAGCTAATTCTCTGTCCTTTGCTTTCCTATTAAAATACGCTGCATGTTTCTTCCTGGCTTGTCTCAAATTATCATTTGCCAGTTTCCATCCAGCTTTCAGACGAGTGGTCAGCTCGTTCACATATTGATATGATGAGGTAACAGTCTCTTCTGCTTTCTCATCTGTCCAGGTCCTTAATAAGGTTTACATATGGACTTTTAAATTTATATACTTATTTTTCATGGCACCCGTCAGGTCCTTTCCATTAGAAGCCTTATAGTGAGGACTTTTCTTCCTAGAATCATCACTCACAAATCGACCACTACCAATTTTTTTCTTGGGGTTGTCTCCCCACTTTAGATTACTTATGAGAGATCTTCGCTCTCTTTTAGTTTCCTCCAGTTTATATAATTCTGACCGAGGGATTGTCAGCTTATTCTGGGGTAAAATTACTCTTTGTACTCGTCGCATAGTGGCCATGTTAATACATTCAAGTGAAGACTGGGTGTGAAAAGGGGGCTCCCATTCCACTTTGTCTACTTTATGATAAGTATTTTTTCCTTCCAGGCCTAAGTTTGCCCCGTGGCGTTTCTAGGTCCTGCACATTTTTTTCCCTTTGTGGGTGTTCCCTCATGAAATACGCCACATGCTTCTACAAAGTTCTCAATATCGACATTTACGTCGGGCCAATAGTATTTTCGAGCAACCTTTTGGCAGATGGTACCTACTTTCTCATGGTCACCATCTTTTCCAACATGTAAGCTCCTTATTAAATTTGCCCTATATACCTTGGGAAGAACCAACTGTCCGTGACCAGTGGATCTAGTTCCTGTCTTCCTGTATAGCAATTTGTCCTTCATAAAATACTCTCCCTTGCTTGGAGGTGTGTGGCATTTGGGCAATTTTTTAAAACATGGCTTGAGTGTCCTATCCTCAGCCTGCGCCTTCCTCATCTCTTCTGGATGAGCATTTATAGGTTCACCTTCTTCCTCCTTTGACTGTGACCTGGTCTGCACTGTCGCCATGATCACAGGTCTCTCGGGATTCCCCAAGAAGACGTATCTACACCCCAATATCAGAGGGTAGATTGGTTCATCTATCACTGCTGCTCTGATTTCTCCTTCCACATAGCGAGTTTTCACAGTTATCCTTGCGATGGGAAGTGTCATGAGTGGTATGTCCTTAGTCGCCCCTTGTATTTCCACTGTTTCTGTGGTATACTGACTTGGGTCCACTAGGCTAGCCTTCACAACTGAATCATAATCCAAACCTGTATCATATAGGCACCTTATGGTGACCCCATTACAAATAACATCCTCACAAACTGGGGGGTGATAAGGTTCCTGCTGTCCATTAGGATTAACCTTTAATCTCTGGTTCCCCGATTTCATTGCAGCAATGTTTGAAGGTTTCCTTTTACAAAATTCGGTGTTATGGTTGTCCTTCTTACACCATTTGCACCATCTCTTCCTTGGTTAAAAGGTTTTCTTTCATTATATTTTTGGTCATTGAACTGTGAGTTTCTATCACGATAATCATTTCGTGGCCTATCAAAGTTTGTCCTACCTTTATTACCTTGTTCTCTGGTATCAAATTTATTAAAGTGCTGTGGAGCTTTAAAATTTTCTATATGTTTCTTTTTAGAACCACTTACCTCTGCCTGGGCTGCCTGATACCTCTCAGCGACATTCAAAACCTCCCCCAACCTCTCTGCACCTTGTTCCATGAGAAATTTTCTCAGGTCTGGAGCCATGGACTCTCTTAATTGCTCTATCATGATCATCTCTTTGAGATCTTGGGTCTTCCCCAGAGCAGTCCATTTCTCCAAATAGGTTTCCAGTCTGGCAGAGAATTGGTGGTATGTCTCCCCAGACAAAAGTTTGGCATTTCTAAACTTCTTACGATAAAATTCACCATTCTTTTCATATCTCAATAACAAAGCCTGCTTTAGCATGTCATAATTGTCTTGGTCGTCTCTATTCATTTTAGCAAAAACTTCATAAGAAGTACCTCTAAGCCCTTGGGATAACTTAAGACTCCACCTCTCTCTCTCCAACCCATACGTAGTAGCCAATAGTTCAAATCTACTTAGGTACCCCTCTATGTCATCGTCTTTCTCAACAAAATGGTCTAAATGAAACCCCATAGCTGAGGTTGAGGCTCCCTGACTAGGCGTGGCATCTGAGGCAAAGGGGCTGGCACCAATTTCCGGAGCATGGCCTTGTAATTCCAACTCCCTTAGTCGTAACTCGTGCTCCCTTTGCAATCTTCTATTTTCTGCTTCCCTTTCGGCAGTCAATCTCCTTTCTTCTGCCTCCCTTTCGGCGGTCAATCTCTTTTCTTCTGCCTCCAATGCCTTAGCCTCCTTGTCAGCCTCAATCTGCAGCCTCTTAAGTTCTTTGTCAGCCTCAATGTGTAACCTCTTCTCTTCAGCTAACCTCCTATCTTCCCTTTCAACATACTTGTCACATTCTGAAGTTACATACTGGATTAGAACCTGACCATCCATGTTCATTTCCTTCGCCGTCAGCACAGCAGCCGATCTGAATTTGGCTAGATCAGCCATACTATATCACACAATTTAACAATGACTAAGGTAAATTATCAAATCTCTAATTATTAAGGTAATATTCTAATTAATTAATTACCACTGGCTGTGAAGATTCATCAACTTTTACTTTCCACTTTTAATTTTATGGACACTGTTAACTTTATACAACTTGTGCCCCCAATAGTTTAATTCCCGGACCAGGAGACCCTAATATCTGTGATAAACCTAATCCCGGACAAGAGCTACCCAATATTTGTAGTGGTTTTGATGTTATTGTATGGTTGCTATGTTACCTAGTGTACTGGATGAGGTCAGCTGTGAAGGCTCCCGAAGATAAAAGTTTATGTGAGTACAGAATGCCTTTCCGCTACCACTTATGACCTCAAACAGACTTATTCTACTATTATGTATGTTAGCTACGTTTAATGTCTAGGGTAATGAAATGTGATGTGTAGGTAATTAAATACTCAGACACACACATGTAAATACTAAGTCTAATAATAATAATAAGCTCTATGATCAAATCAACTAACACTGGCTTTAGAAGTTTAGAATTTACAATTTTTTAAATTTATTTAGTCCTGAACCAAATGTTTCTTCTGGTCAGGACGTATGAAACAATATGTATTTATCAATAAAAGTGCATATATATATATATTGAATAATCAAATGAAAATTTTATACATAAATATGTTGTTACATTGGTTAATATTAATACTAACTACAGTGTCTTTGAAAAACTAGCACTGGATGTCTAGTCGGGGTGGTGTCATCATGCCCAATCTCTGTTTATAATGTTCATTGTCTGTGCAATATGGACTGAGGTAAAGTGTTTGTACAACAGGATTTTATTTATTTATTGATTTGTGGACAAGTATTGATGAATCCACAACAGGCCAGGTTTTCACTTATCTGGCCTGTGACGATGCAGTAAAGAATTCAAGTGGCCCACTCCTCACAGTAGCTGGAGTACAATGGTAGGCTTCTTAGGCATCCACACTTGGACTTCTACAAAGCATCTGGCACTAGCGTAGTGCCAGACCAGAAACTCACAATTCAAAATTGAAAACACAGTTACGTTGTACTAGCAAAACTCAGCTGAGCTGCTGGCTAGATTAGGGCGTCCCACTGATAATATTTAATCTTTCCTGGAAATCACACCTCTAGCATTAACGAACTGTGTAAATGGACAGTCTTATACAAAATGGCACTAGCGGGCGTCTTTCTTTCTATAATATGAAAACTTCTGTCCAATCAGCGGACTTCCCCTCAACCTTTCAAATATTCAAACTACAAATGTCCAATTTCGGTCCAGTCTCAGTCTAGTGTGTAGTATTTTTCTGTCGGTCTGTCCGTCCCAACTTGGCTTTTCCCAAAATTACACTTGTTTTTGGACGAAACTACAAGAAAAAACTACACAAATTTTTGTCTCCCCCTACTTCTAAGATTCTATGCTAAGTTATTTTTAGCTACTATCTTCCTACCCTGCCCCTAGTCCACCTGCAGTTTGGTTTTATGCGTTAGCTCAAGGACGCGTCAAAATGTAACTTTAGTGAAAATATGCACAAATAACTGTTGGCTAGTCTGTATTGAACAATACAGTCTTTCGTCAATATCTTCCGTGTTATCTGTCCGTCAGTGTAATTAAAAGCATATTATTTCTCAGATTAAGATGGGCTATCAAACTAGCTAGTTTTTATTCTCCTAAACCTATTATTAAGAAAAAACCTACTTTTTTCAAGGTTCGTTTTGAAATTTGTTTTTGACCCTTCGTGTACGGCGTTTGCCGCTATTTCAAACTAAAAACAACTAATTACCGTAAAACGTCCAAGATACGTCTGTTTCTAACAAGAGCTAAGGTCGTTTTTTCGTCCACTTTCTTACATTGTGTCAACTAGTGGCGTAATTTTTTCTTTAAAAACTACAAATTGCGTCTTGTAGACTTTAGATTCAAACACGTGTTCAGACCGTCACATTTTTTTCTTTTATCTCCGTTTCTACCCCGTCTAAAAGGATAGTCCGTTTAGTCTTCATGTTCTAACTAGTTAGTTTCAATAGCGCTAGAAAACGCTGGCGTAGGTGAAGAAGCCTCGGCATATCTTACCTATATTTTTATCCCTACATGTTATTTTACCTATTATCTTTATAAATGGAGGAATTTTAACGTTGCATCACTGTAATTTCACCACAATGGCCATTGTTGGACCACTACTGCAAAGCAGGGGAGGCAATCCGTGACAGAGACCTGGGTTGCCTGCCGCTGCTGTATGCAATTGGTCCTATGTTATTCTGTCAGCCTGATCAATAACAACCACTCACTTCTAATGTACTTGACTTTTTATTTCCATAATGTGGGTAAAAGCAGTTGTTCTTCATGTTCAAGATGGGCTACCTTAGCTAGCGTCATACCATATCTCTTCGGGGCCTCCTTATCATTGTCTTTCCACCTTCCTCGCGAGCGTTTCACTTTTTTCTACACAAGGGCCTGGTGCAGGTTGCGGCTTTGGGCATAGACAACCTTTACTTCTGTTGAAGGCCTCGCTCTTTTAGTGGCCTCGTGCACAAATAAATGATTGCCGATACATCGGGAATCTACTTAAAGAAGGGGCCTCGCGCTAAAATATATGCTTGTCAATACACCGGGAATCTACTTAAAGAAGGGGCCTCACACACAAATATATGCTTGTCGATACACCGGGAATCTACTTAAAGAAGGGGCCTCACGCACAAATATATTCTTGTCGATACACCGGGAATCTACTTAAAAAAGGGGGCCTCGCAAGTTCACGCTTGCCTGGGGGCTCGCACAACCGGCCCGATGTGTTGTTTTCCTGGAAGCCCCAGAATGTCTTAAACAAGTCCTGATTTTGATTTAAAGCGATACATCATTCGTCATGTTTAAATTATGCAACATATCAGAATCATCTTCCTCCCGGCTGAGTATGCATTACACCTAACACGATATGGTTCTGGATTGCATCTGTCGTACTCTCGGAGCCATCTGCTACGGCGAGTGCACGCACGTTTATCGGCGCTGTAATGTGAATTGAAACCTGTTCGTTTGGGTACACATTTTACTATGCACATGTGTATGTCTATGTACGTACTAGCCTTCCAGACCTAAATTTCGTTTCTATTTCAGTACTGACGGTAATATAACCGACGTGCCCTGTGTCTAGTTGACCAGATCGTGCCTTGTCAAAACTAGGTACAAATAAAAATTCCAGAAGAACATTTTCATAAAAACATGAACAACAAGCAGGCAATTATACAAGAACTGAGAACTTTGAGATGTGAGTACACTAAAGAATAGTGGGCACCTAATGGAATCAGACGAAACCCAAAAAAGAAGTACTAGAAAATTAGAGATGAAAAGAGAAATGATGAATCAAATCAAAATCAGACGGATATGATATTTTGATTATATAAAAAGACAATGAAATGAAGAGTTGAAGGCAAACGTGCAAGAGGAAGACAGCGCTTTAAGTGGGAGGATAACATCAAGAGATGGACAGGAAAGAGCTTATCAGATTGGTCCATAACTCAATAGACGGACAGGAAAGAGTCTATCAGACTTTACCATTACTGAATAGACGGACAGGAAAGAGTCTATCAGTCTTTACCATTACTCAACAGACGGACCGGAGAGAGTCTATCAGACTTACCATTACTCAATAGACGGACAGGAAAAAGTCTATCAGAGTTTACAATCAAGACCAGAGATAGAAACCGTTAAGGAGCCATTGCAACCATCGTCTGATACGCAGATACAGATTATCAGAGCTGCTTTTTGTTCTGAGAGCTAAACGCTGGAGTTGAGCTTGTCTGTAATATTCATGTGCAGATTATTTCAGTGAGAATCGCAACGATCGTGTGGGGAATGCAGTCATCAGTGTAATCGTAACAGTTTCTGCCAAAACTCCTTTTTCTCCCTTAGTTATCTACAATAAGTAACAATGCGACGCCATAATTTACGTACAGTAGACTTTCAATTATCCGGGATGACAGGGAACAAAATAATCCCGGTTAATAAAATCCCGGTTAGTCACTATCCATAGGAAATATAAAAAAACAGTTATTAAAAAAATGTTATATGAATATTGGAAAAAAAAAAAACAACCAAACAAACAAACAAATAGGGTGAGCTTACTCATTTATTTAAAATACATCAGCAAAGAAGTTTTTTTCTTCATCTACATTTCAGCAAATGGTGCTGAGCAGATTTCTCAGCATTAGTTTCTCAGCAAAGGTGCAATCATTCTATTGCTGCAAATAATCTTGCAGGGTTTCAGCTAGAGTTAATGCAGCGCTGTGACTTATTATTTGATTTGTATTAGGCTTCGTCCTTCATGGCCCAAACCATCGACAGCTGTTGGTTCACCTTCCGCGCCAATGCGTCGCAAATGTCTCCGCCATTTACTGCTTCATAACCAGGCAAGCTTAGTTCTGCGTTTATACCTGACTCTGAGAAAGTGGTCACTCACACCTCATAAAGCTGCACCAAGTATAATGAAGTCTCTAACATTCACTTCCCTGCGCTAGTATCTGCCAAGGGACTACTTTTGCCTCTTTATTTATCCAACAACACTTGGCATCCCGGTTAATTTGCATCCCGGTTAATGCCATTCCGGATAATCGAAAGTCTACAGTATACAAAAATACGCTGTAAAAAAGGTAATACTCAAATTTAGCGGTATAGAGACGCCAATGTTATTGCATTCCATAATTTCTAAATGTGAACACTTCATAAATAGATTTTCGCGCGATCAAAGACTAGTTGTTAAATTTCTCTTTGTTTTCAGTAAGCATATTTGTTAAATTTGTAAAAATTCTGAGCATGATCGTGGGCCTTTAAGAATGCACACAGCGTCTATGACTACATTAATCAAATCACACAGCGCTGTTAGGCAGCACTGAAAGATCGCGTATTCTGTGTCGCTAAAAAGATCTTTGATTTTCAAAAATATTTATACAACGTCTACACTTATGCCCGTTTTTATGAAGGCAGAGAAACGCCAGTATATAGACAGATGGTTATCTTTTTAGCATTTGTTGATCACATGACAAAGAGGGGACTGTATGGCATTGTTCATTTATCTCACAATGTGATAAACAGGAAAGGAAACGCTATGGAGAAGTCTTTGCTGTTTTTTTTTCATCATAATCATCATCACATTATCACCATCATTATGTCAACATCATTATCATTGTCGTCGTCGTCATCATCATCATAATCATCATCATCATTCCCTTTAGCTCACAAAGGAGTATAGACCTTCAACAAATCGTACAAAGCTTTCCTCCGCTGTCTCCTCCCTTCAAGGTCTTTTCCATTGCTTCTTTATCATTTTCATATCTTTCTCCAGTTATCTTTTCCGGGTGTTCTTCTGCCTTCTTCTCACTGTCTTATCCGAGGAGTTCCAGATAAAGGACTACCTTGTAATGTTATCCACAGATTTTCTCATTGTGTGCCCTATCCAACCTATTGCCCATTTGAGCGTTGTCATTAATTCCACATGGGTGACCTCCACCATTTCAATTCCTCTATCCTACTAAAGAATGCAATGTTTCAGTAACATAAAATCCAACGCAAACGCGAGGTTACTTAAATATTGTATTCATAACAAAATAAAATTAATTAATTAATTAATTAAAATACTATAACAAAGCAATTACAGCTTTTTCTATTTCTCTTATTACCACACGTAATACAAAACCGTCCAGTGTAGGCTATTTCCTGGGGGTTTCTAAATGAAGAAAGAATAGGCCTTTGTTACCTTCAGGCATGCCGTACATGGCGACTAATGGATTTGGCAACCTCATCGTGTAAAACAAATAGCCCCAGAAACCAAGGCTGTAAGAGCATGTCAGTGCTTGGTGCAGGCTTCCTGCAAGGGGACCAGCCGCAGTGGCGGCTCTATGGTCCATAAGGAGCTCAAGGGAAAATCATGATGATTACGAAACCGGACAGCTATACTACTCTACCATCACCGCCTGACATTACTCTACCATCACCGCCTGACATTACTCTACCATCACCGCCTGACATTACTCTACCATCACCGCCTGACATTACTCTACCATCACCGCCTGACATTACTCTACCATCACCGCCTGATATTTCACTATGACACTATCATACTAATAATAATAATAATAAAAGCCCCTTCAGTCATAACTGACTATGCGAACGCGCCCCTGAGGTGACAATCCTTAGCTGCTTATTTTCCTGGTGTTCCTTTCGACGTTTTCTCCTCTCTTATGCTTGTTGTGTGAGCTTCTTTTCGCCCAATCTGAGGTAGCGCCACAGATAGCAGCGCCACTTGGTGGGATTAACAGCTTCATCCTCCAAAGTTTCTGGATTTATGTCCAGTGCCCTCATGTCTCTCTTACACACATCTTTTAGACTTATTGTGATGCTAAAGTCCTTGCATGCTTGGGTGAAACGATTCATCAAGCTCTGAAGCTCCTGTTGGCTGAGTGACGACTGCAGCGTCATCAGCGAATAACAAGTCTCTTATCATACTATCATCCTTATTACTACAACGGCTGATGAAACTACAACTTTGCTAACTGCTGCTACTAACTACCTCACCAGTTGTACTGTTAACATTTCAAACATTTACTATTATTTCTGATACGGCTCACTTGTAATAATTGTTACTGCTGCTATTAGTATTGTTACAGAAGATAGCCATATATAAACACATGCACACATCAAAGGGAGAGAAAAATACACAGAGAGATATACAGACAAGTAGAGTGATCTTTATTCAGACGAAAGAGCTGACAGATGAATATAGAGACGTGGTGAGAGACAGGCAGCCAGACAGGCAAAAAGATAGGTAAGCATGCAGACAGACAGATAGCCATAAGGACAAACAGGCATCATTTAGCTAGACAGAAAAACAGACAAACAAAAAGACAGATAGATAGACAGACTGACAACTAGACAGACGGCTGTACATAGTGTGTAGATAGATAGACAGCCAGATAGATAGACATGACCAGTCAAACAGACAGATAGATAGATAGATAGATAGATAGATAGATAGATAGATAGATAGATAGATAGATAGATAGATAGATAGATAGATAGATAGATAGATAGATAGATAGATAGATAGATAGAAGACAGAACGACAGATATTAAGACAGACAGAAGTGACAGAGTGACAGACAGATGTGCTTAAGTGAACAATACACACTACCAAGAAATGTTCTATCCTGGCTGTGGTTCCAAGTTCACGTACCGCCAAGAAATAAACAGACAAAGTAATAAAAAAATAGTACATTTGTACACGCTCAGTCGCGGTACGCGGTAAACAACACCAATCATAAACAAATTATTTAGCCCTCAATCCTGACTTTCCCATGATTTTACCACATTTCATTCACACCTAAACCACAGCCGTGATTGAGCCGTCACAATCGTTCGGCCGCTCTAGTTGGACACCTTTTGTTGAAAGTGAATTACGAGAATTTGCTGATTTGATCGATTTTTTTGTCCTGTTTTAACTCCATCAACGAGGAATTGATCAATTGAGTGTTGTGGAGAAGTAGGGATTAGGTTTGGATGTCGTTCTTGCTGCCATGTAAGATTGTTCGAGAACATTCTAAGAGATGGGATGACAAGTTGACAGAACAGAAAGTTAGTGATTATTTTCCTTCTAAAAAAGTTGAAAGCAGTCAAGTGGGAAAAAATCACCACAGAAATAGATTATTAAAGGGATAGTTGCGCAGAATAGGATAGAAAAGGTATCCCAAAATCATTAATGTGAAACTGATAGAAAGAACCAGAAAAACGCCGGTGGATCTAGGGGTGAGGATAAATCTCTGAAGTGGAATAGGACACACGTTAAGAAAAGAAATCATTTAATAGCTTTACAAGGCTGTCCCTGTTCTGGAATGCCCCAGGATAAGAGAAACAGCGGACGACCTCAAAACACAAAGAGAAGAGAAGTGGTGACAGGCATGAAAGGGATAACTAAGATATGGAAAGACATAGAAATGTGACAGCGGCATCGCCATTTTATCGGTTGTTCTGTACCTTCTACCACGGTATGTGGCAGCCATTTTAGTCTACTTCTAAAAATAGAACATTAGTAATGCCGCTTACGGATAGCAGCCAATCAGAGAAGAGAAGCGTCAGGCTATCGTGTCAGTTCAAATTCTTTATTCATTCTGATCGCCCGTCGCAGAGAGAGGACAAGCTATTGAGAAATACTGAAGTCTAGTTTAATGCAAGAACACGCTTAGGACTTGTAAGTAAATATATTATTCTCCAACATTTTAAAGTCTTGATAGTGTTAGAAAGGATATTAGGTTTATCATCTTTGTGCCGTATTATTTGAAATGAGTATATACTTAATTCTGTGGTATTTATTTCGCGTGCTGTTGATGTTAGATCTAAATCTATTCGGACAAAGGAAATATAACACGTGGCGTTACCAGAACTGGCATATTCAGTTATTACATTTGTGTAAATGAAATTTAATGGTTAAATATTCCCATATGGTTTGGGGTTAAGGAAACTTTCCATGAGCTTATGTAAATCCGACACGTAGTTGGTTTGAATAATATTTAGTATTATAATGTAATGTTACTATATAATGTACACCCACGCAGCTTAGCTGGGTTGTTAGCGTGGCTGTATGCCGTTGTCGCAAGATGGCGTAACACAGAGCGCGTGGTATGAATGGGTACCTGTAGCTGATTGATCATGGCTGACTGTGGTGTTCGTATGTTTTCTGAATGTTAAGTGTTATTATTTATGCTATTGATTTTCACTTAGACATTGTTTTTTAATATTGTTTTTCAGAAAGTCTACGAACACTGTCTGTGTGTTCGGTAGTATTAAATATTGATCTGTATAAGGCTTTGTGTTGCTTGAATTGCTAAGTCTGCTGCTGAGAGGGTTGCAAGCAACCAATAATTGCAACCCCTGTCAAACGATCCTTAATAAATTTTCTTAGTGCATGGGTCTTGGGTGTGAGGTAGCCACATCGACCTAAGTTCGCCTCAACCACACCTAGCCCCTGTCACATAAAGATGACACAGGACATGAAGACCTGACGTGTACTTGTTTTAGGCCTGTGCTCTACAGGGAACTAACAGGCAATAGGAATGATAGTGTTGCCGGCCACACGTACAGCCCGAGGAAAGGCCCTATTCTGGGGTTTTTTTTTTCCAGAAACCCCCTAAATTAGATGGGGTGGGAAAGGCAATACCTGCGAAATCTTACGTAGACTTACGCCTTTCTTCTCTAAGCAAATGACGTTTTTAATTGCCCTGTGGATAAATAGAATGTATTATGTCCATGCCGATTGCAGTTCTCGGTGTCTCTGAAGAGAGAAACAAAGACAAGTATTTCTGCTACCTCAGGCATGTCGTATGAGACAACTATTATGAGATTTTCTATGGGGCGGGCAACCTCATAATGTAAAATAAATTGCTCCAGAAATCACTGCTGCAGGAGAAAGCGAACGTTTGATGCAAGAGAATGTGAATGTTTGATGCAGGCATCCTGCATAGCGACCAGCTACAGCAGTGGTTCCGTGTTCCAGATGGAGCACAAAGTAAACTGATGGTAATAATGATGATGTCCAGGCCGAGATGACTTGTGGCCTTTAAGCCTTGAATTATTCTAATGACTCTTCTCTTTATTAGACTTACTCATACCTTCCATGGACAGCCAAAAAGAGTAATGAGGGTGACCTGAAAGAGGTCAATGCGCAAAGGAAACTTATTTCACGAGTTAGAAAGAAGCAATCCACTTTTTTGGGACATTTTATTAGAAGAGGAAAGCTGGAATATATCGTAACAACAGGTCAGATTGAAGGAAAAAGAGATAGGGTAAGACACAGAGGGCAAATACTGGACAGTTTGACATCGTGGCATGGAAAGAGGTCAACAACAGAATTGATAAATTGTACTGGAGCCAGGAAGTTGTGAAGAGACATGATCTCCTACGCCACTAGGCATGGTACTTGAAGAAGAAGACTAAAACAACATTTTGATTTTCCTTGTACAAACAGTTGATGGGTCACCGACAAGGTCAAGCTGGAAACTGACCGGATGAACAAAGCTTTCCATCGACTATTTCCCTGAGTGGTCGATACATTGTCGACTTTGGAGAATGTCCTTCTTTTTCTCTGTATATGTCAATGAGAGAAAGGGGGGGCGGGGGGGGGGGGGGGGGGGGGGGGGGGGGCTTTTTCTGAGGATCACATTTGTTATTGTTGCAGAGTTATATAATTCTCCCCCGCCCCCCACCCCCCCCGCCCCCCCCCCCCCCCCCCCCCCCCCCCCCCCCCTCCCCCCCTCCCCCCCCCCCCCCCCACCCCCCCCCGCTCCCCCCCCCCCCCACCCCCCCCCCCCCGCCCCGCCCCCCCCCCCCCCCCCCGCCCCCCCCCCCCCCCCCCTTCTTTTTTTGTTCTCTTGAGCGTTACAGACTCAAAGTGTGTTCTTATTAAGACAGCTTAGAAACAGTGTTACCTGTAAATGACAGCATTTGGTTTGCCTGTGTATACCTGAGAAATTGATAATATGTGTGGGAAATAACATTATTTTTATGTTTGCAATTATCACCTTCATGAGCAATGGTGAACATCTGTTTGTTAATTTATGTTTGTGTGGGCGCTTTGTTGATCTTGACGGAGCATGAACATATGTCGAGAATTCCGGTAAAATGTGAATGGAGTTCAGAGAGAGGGTGCGCATTAGAAAACAAACAAAAAAGAGAAGTAATATCGATCAAATATCGATTTTTTTTTTATTAGTAAAAACATTAATGCACTTTTAGTATATCTTCTCTTGAAATCGTAGATATATTTTTTTAGGAACGCATTATGACAGGAGTTTAAAGTAAAGAATAAGGCGTAGATAACAAGACAGAATGAGATGCAGATAGATAGATAGAGAGAAAGAGAGAGAAAGAGAGGGAGAGAGAGAAAGGAGAGTGAAGGAGAGAGAAAGAGAGAGAGAGTGAAATTTCCGTTATCCTCCAAATTCCGGTTCGTAACTTTTGTTCTTTTTCTTCCCCTATACATAATCTGTTTGCCTATAAAATTCACCCCCCCCCCTTTTTTTTCCGTCAAGAAGCAAGAGCTCTAACCGCTCTGCCTCTCTCTCTCTCTAACGCTCTCTCTCTCTAACGCTCTTTCTTTCTCTCTCTCTCTAACGCTCTTTCTCTCTCTCTCTCGCTCTCTCTCTCTCTATAACGCTCTTTCTCTCTCACTCTCTCTAACGCTCTTTCTCTCTCACTCTCTCTAACGCTCTTTCTCTCTCTATCTCTCTCTCTCTCGTTCTCTCTCTCTCTCTCTTATCCGGACCGTCAAATTCAATCTGAGTATTGCTTTTACAAGCCAAATTAACAACATGGGTGGCCAAGTCAGGATCAATGGCAGAAGGAATAAGCTTTCTGTCGGGGTGTGGATGTGAAACTTGTTTCAGGCGATTGCTGTACCTAAGATTACACATCCCATTTCTCGTCGTCAAGAAATCTACCAGCTCTGTTTCCTCCAAATTAAGCTTGGCTACTTATGAGTCTGTCAGTCTGCCTGAGTTGTTCATTTTTGTAAGTGCCAAAGGAAACAAAAATTGACTTGTTGGATCGTGTTCTAAGCCAAGAGATAGAACATCTGAACCTCAAACTCTCGATAGTCGTTAATTCAGGTAATCTGACGTGGAAAAAATCTGGCTGGACAGTGGGAAACGACTTTTGCCTGATTTACACATGTTTAAATATAAACATACACTTATTAAAATGTTAGTATAGTAAATGTGTACATCATGATGCCATCATCATCCATTCCCTGCTCACTTAAAGCCCGGGGCTACCTCTGCTTTTGGTTCCTGTGAGAGAACCGGCATGAAGCAGTCACCAGCGCTTGCAGTGGTGGTTCATGACTCTATAATTTTCTTATGCTGAGATTGCCATCCTCGTATGAACTGGTACAACCACCAGCGAGTTATACATGTCACATGTAAAATATAAAATGATAAAATGTATGTTACAACTTCCCCCTATCGGGTTATATTTTTCTACAGACGTGTGGCACGGGAAAACTTCAAAATGATGTCGGCCCACAGGTTTTGGGGCCGACTTACAGGTAGTCGAGTATTACTTTAGTGATAAACCCACTATTATCCTGTTTATAGGTTCCGAGGACTTTGTGATTTCCAGTATTATAAAGTCGAGTTTTCTTGTTGGTTAATTTCAGAGGATCCTCAATACTTGGTCCAATCCTCTTTCTTGAAACCCTATATTTCTTCGGTCCTGGCTAATTTGAAGGTGTCGTCTTGACAACGGAACACAGTGCTGTAGTCTGAAAATGTGCTACATTATATGGGGCCTTTCGCCCACGCTTTCCCAGTTTTATACGCTGCGAAAGTCGCCAATCAAACGTCGTCTAGTTAATATATTTTGGCTAGACCAAGAAAGTTTAAACTTTTGATTTTAGTATATATCTTCTCCCTCCTTCTCTCATGAAATCCCGCACGACACAGGTAATTTCAAACTCCTCTCATATAAGGTAATGACACTTCCGCTTTTAGATGAATCATGTCTGTAATTAATAACAAACCCTTCAGTTTCTTTTATTATTATAAATTTTGACAAACACGAGTGTCCATCCTCCAGTAGGTTATGTAACTTTCCTGCCGGCTAATTCGTGTTTATCTTGCCATTGTCAAAACAAGAAGTATGGGCGCCAGGCTGGGTGCACGAGAGAAATCCGTGCCTGTGCCTGTCCAAACATAGGCAAGGCAGACCCAGAAAAAACAGTCAAGGTAAAATTGAGAAGAAGACAGGTAGGACAGCTAGATCTATAGGATTAAAAATTTTTTTTACCTAGACACAGGGTCCATCGGTTATATTAGGGCGCATGTCCAAATATAAAATAGTCTAGATCGAATCTGGTGGATCTCTAAGTGGTTCGCTAGGAGGACCACATTAGACAATCTCTGAAGTACCGAGGTCTAGATTGGATACAGGCCAACAGGAAGACATCCGATACGATAGAATGGAGTTCTCTCTGGCAAACCTCTACAACCCATGGTAGAAGAGGTACAAGTAAGCAATAGATCACTAGGTGACTGAAGAGGAAAACTAGAAGGAATTTTTAAGCTAATTTTCAGGAATGTTTAAAGGAATGTTCAAATCAGCCTTCTCCCGCCGGTACTTAGCAGCGCGGTATCCCCAGGATTATAGGCAATTTTTTCCGCGTTCCAGTTAAAAACTCACGAACTAGCTTACTGAAATTCAGTTTATTCGCAAAATGCATGAGATATAAACGTGATCTTGTCTTTGACGAGAAGTTCGGTGAAAGGTCATTTAGTTTGAATTGTCCATCGCTGTGTTGATGGAATTACAGGAGTCAGATTCTCCGGCAGACATAATAGTTATATAGAGGGCAGCACTTATTCCATTTTAAATTCTCTGACACCTGGAGACGTAAATATTTTTATTAAGGTAGCTCTTTAGAGAGGTCAGTGGGATCGGGGTTGGCCTTCTTGTCAGACTATGTTGTCTATGATGAGGAAGACGCTGAAGAGGAATGTCCGTACGAGCAACCTGTCTGCAAATCGAACGTCAATTTGAAATTATTTTTTTTGGTCATTACGGAAAAGCGTCCTATAGCGCGTGACATCTACACTAAAAAACTATAAGTGCACGAGGGTCATCGAGTTAGATTCGATAAATTATGTCCAACATAATGTAAATTTTAAAAAAAGAAGCATGCAGTTCGTCCTGTTTTTCCATTGCCAGTCTTCATCCAAAAGAATGAGAGAAAGAAAGAACAACAAGCTATTTTTTTAAATTAATGGACACAATATCTTATTCAAACACTAATATGTTATAATTAGGAGATATCCTGTCAATAACAGTAAATACTGTATTCAGCTGGCAACCATTACAATTCTGACAACACGCTGCCTAGTTCCATTCTGTACACCAGCTAATTAAAAGTCAGTCTTAAACACTCGTTCTTACCGTGTTACTTTAAAATAAGAAAAGAAAAAATATTAAATTACGAAAATATGTGCGTGTGTGCATGCAGAGAATTAGGATATCTATTCATTATATTTTTATTCCATAATTTCTGATGATATAAATTATTTTGTATTTTGTTCCTTAATGAAACCCAACCATTAATTTACTTTTTCTTGCACGCGCTAATCAATGTCTTTTAACTGTCTTTTATTGAGGAAATGTTTTCTTCCCCACTAGAACACAGGCTAAAGAACGATTCTGTTTTAAAAGTAACTCGATCCCATCATTTTAAGAAGATATCAAGTCAATTTCTTTAACTATTAATCATACATAAAAACTACAAAAAGAACGTGCAAAGCAAGTTAATAAAATAGAAAACGACGTATAAACGTTAACTCTAAAACTATTTACGCCAAACTGGGACCTCAATCAATTTCAATTGTGCTTCTCACAGGACAGGCTCAACATTACTCATAACCATAAATATTTGGTCTTTATCAGACATAATAAGTTACTCTGCTTCAAACAACCACCGAATACTCAAATGATTACAACGCTAAAGACATTACCAAGACCGACCCCTAGCGTTTAAAAGAAAGACTTTCTATCTAACGCCAAATCTATCGCGTGTACGAAGATGATCATTATTGCGTTAGGAAGACAGCAAACGACCTGCCTGTAAAAGCTGTGCTATTTATGATCTTCATACGCCTATTATTCTATCTTATTTCCTTGTTGTATAGCACTACCGGTGTAAATTGTGCGACTATTTCTTGTAGAGAATTACGCGAACAAGTTAAGGAAAATCCATGATTCAGGGATCACTTTTTTATTGTTATAAAATGCAGTTAAAAAAAAAGACAATAAATGTTTCAGACATTATAATGCATAGAAAAAAATAGTCTGTCAAGGGTTGCCTCCCCTTAGCTCTGCAGTAGTGGTCCAACAGAGGCCAAAACTCAAAAGTACTGATGTGTGTCTTCAAGATTACTCTTGGCAGAGTTGTAGATAGAAGGATAATGATGCGTCTACCTCAATAGGGTTTCACAAGATATTCTGAAAAGCGAGAACAATGCTGCATTGGCTCAGCACGTTAACTCTAGTATCAGCCGTCAACTTTTGTGAAGGATTATGTAGTATAATTTTAGCTCGTACAAGCCCCCAGCTGAGTTAATTCAGCGAATTTCCTCTTATTATTTTGTAGCTCTGCTTACGTGTATTTAAGAAATTGTCTGAGACATACGGATGTTGTACATTCAAAATGCTTAAATCAACTTTAGATTTGTATTTACTATTAGACCAGGCCCACACAGAAATGTAGTTATGTTTACATCTCGAGTGCCGGCCAATAATTTCAAACATGAGAGTTTAGGATGGGGTAATTCTAAATATTTCCACTAGGAAATTTCTGTGCATTAATGCACATGTCGTGTCTTCAAAATATGGAAGTGAGATTTCCGTACTATTCTCGTCAGTGATTACAAACAACTGCTTACTTTTATCTCAAGTAATATGTTCATAATAATTCCGCCGGATGCTATTACCTCATTCCGACTGTCAAGTGCGTGTCTGTAATCTGTCCACACACAGGTAATTTATCTCCCGTCACGCTTTAGGTAAACCCAACGCTCGGTCGCTGACCGTACATCTGGGTTTTTACCTGTGCCTAATCTTAGCAAAGCTGAGAAGCTTACCGCAAATATGACGAATTATCACCGAAGGGAGTGTACGATGATATGAAAATACCAAAGATCTGCTTGACAGCAGAGAAAGGAAAATGCCGACCACGGAAATGGCACGTAATCAGTACTCACAATAAATGTAACTGACTACTCCCGGAGAGGTGAAGAGATCAACCCGATAATTCCGTCACAAAGTGAATGGCCAGTTATCATTAATCAGTAATTCGTATCAACTATTCAACAAGCTAAAGATAGGAGCTACTGATGAGTGTAAATGTGGCACTGATAAAATCACTACTGAACATCTGCTTCAAAGATGCCCAATATATGAGCAACATAGAAAGCACATCTGACTGTCACTATAACAGTTTTCGGAAACACTCTCTGGAGATGCAAGTATCCTGAAGCTGACCACTGCTTTCTTTAAAAATATTCAAGTTGACGTCTGAGAGTGTTCGAAGAAGAAGATTAATCAGTAATTAATCGCGAAGAAGAATAACGGGAAGAAGAAAAATAAGAAGAAGAAGAAGAAAGAAGAAGAAGAAGACGAAGAAATAGAAGATTAATCAGTACTTAGTCACAACTATCACATAAATGTAAATATACGAATAATGTGATGAATTACTGATCAAAGATAACTGGTCGTCCACCTTTTTTTTTATGCCACAGAGTGTATGAACAATTTATTATCTGCTTTTCAGTGCTTTCGGCAAGAAACATAAAAGGTGTCCCTAAAACAATATTTTTTTCCGTTTCTTGTTTATGATTTTAAGTCACAAATGAAAATTATTTTTTTTTGGAACGTTATCATCCCCGTTTAGTTAAATTCATCTTTGAACGAACTATACTTTCATACATTTAAACACCTAATGTACAGCACATCATTACTAAAGCTGTGATTGAGATCCTCTAGGATAGAAAACCACCCAACTCGTGGCACTGCATCCCCCCCCCCCCCCCCCAATTAATGGGTCTGGTGTGACCTCAACCAATGTTGCCCGCTGAGCTGTGGAAGTCCACTGGAGTTGCATGAAAGGCCAAAACACAACATTTCCCCAAATGATGCAAGGGTAAAGAGTAGTGAAAACTCAGATCCCTGAGGCTCGAACGAACGAGAGTTGTGTTTATAACAACGACTGGCTGACCTAGTTGTTTAAAGAAACACATTGATTTAATCGGCATGTCATCGTTCACCATCCGACGCCCATACCTTCAAATACGAACTACAATCTATTTTCATTTTTCATTATTTTCCTTACTTTAAATCGAGTTATTTCCACATTGCTTTATTGTATAAAATCGGCTGGATCAATACTGGTCACAAGTTGAAAGATTAAAATCTATCAAGAACTGGAGATGCTCCCAAGGTGTCATCCCTATACGAGGACTGGAACATAGATATTACGAGCATCAAAGATTTGAAACATGACTAATATATGAAGCTCAGATGATTTTAAATAAAAGTCGTTTACAAGAGATTACAGTTCCACATAACGAAACTGTCTGGGAACACTACTTTTAACTTAAATAGTTGTAAAACCATGTCATGTGGCTACACAACTGACGGATTCATAGCAAAGGAAGTACTTTATCACAGGAATCTCCATGATGGTGCTACACTTGGACATTCAATACATTTATTTGTTACCGCCGTGGTACCCGGTACTTGAACTCACTAAATAAATAAACAAACAACACACAAAGGTAGTTATCAGGCACTTACCGGGATCGAACCAGGACCTTCCGAACGGCACCCACCGCCTAGCCACGAAAGCGAATCGCCACTATCCCCTCTGCCAGCTCCGCATTAAATAATGCTTCACTGACAGAGGTCTAGCGCGAACACCACGTGTCCCGGATATGTACCATAGGACGACACAGACTAATTATAAACGCAATCACTTCTGCAGTTCCACTATACAACAGTATAGGCCAGATTACACATGACAAAGGCCTTAACACTGTGTCCAGCAAATGATAGAAGAATGAGATTAAGTAAAGTATAGAATGTAGGTTTCTTGGTATTTTATGAACACATAAACATATAAGGAGGGGAAACCCGAGGCCTGTAAACAGTAAATAAATAAACAAACAACACACAAAGAACCAGGACCTTCCGAAGAGTGGATAGTGGCGATTCGCTTTCGTGGCTAGGCGGTGGGTGCCGTTCGTAAAGGTGCAGCGGCATGCGAATCATCCAGAAGAGCAGCAGCGGAACAGCGGAGATAAGCTAGAAAAGATCGTGAAATAAAACCTTCACATGAAGCAAACATTCCCTGCCCACACTGTCCGAGATCCTTCCAGGCCCGCATCGGGCTCATCAGTCACCTTCGTACTCATAGACTATCCTAACATCCTAATAATTGGATGAACAGAGTGGTCTTCATCACTTGTGATAGACGAACAACATTTGCTGGTATGACAGTGGGAGCCATTACGAGAACTCGCACCAACGTGAACAATCCCTAGGTCCAAGTTTGGATGTTACGGACAAAATTACATTAGTCAGCGACAACATTTATATATTCTAATAAATGGAAATTGAAACACACAACATATTCTTATAAACCAGTTACCGTTCACATGAAAATGACAGACGCCATACAGCAGTACTGGACACCAACCAAACCGATCAGCCTTAGTACTGACCGGTCAAGCTGCTTACTACATGCACGGCTAAATATTGTATCTTAGAGAGATCAGTTTATTATTAAATATTGCTCGACAACACATCGTAACAGTTCATGTAGTTCTGGGGGGAAGGGGGAGGGGGGGGGGGCGGGGCTGTGACAGGTAGGTCTATTCCTACTATCTAAGAGCGAATAGCGCTACTATTATTAACTAGAATATTGTATTACAGACTAGCTAGTTACTTTTACACTAGTCGTAAAGAAATGACGTCATCAAATCTAGTATGGAAAAACAACATAGCTAAGACCGGAAAGAAAAGGAATGAAATAGTTTTTTGGGACGGGATCAGCGAAGTCGGTTGGGTTGTCAACATCTTGTAGGTCCTCTTTGTAGTGTGATATTTCATGGGATGTATGGTTTATACACCACTCAAGAATCTGTACTAATGAACTATAATGAAAGTATCAGAATGTGTAGTCAATTAATAAAGGTACCCATTCATTTTTTATACCAGCCTGAACTTATTCACTGATCGTTAGTTGAAAGTGACCTTGTTTACATCAGAACTGCTAGCACATTACAGAAACCAGTATTGTTTGCCTGGTATATGATTAGCAGTACTGCCCTCTCATTACAGAAAACAGTATTGCCTTGTATGTTATAAACAGTACTGCCAAAACATTATACGAAAACAGAATTTGCATGCTCTGCATATGAAAACGGTATTGCCAGTACATTGTATAAGGAAAACAGTATTGCCTGCCCTACATATGACAAACAGTGTCGCTGGTATTGAGTAATAAAAGTAGATAGTGTCACTAAAGTTGAAAAGTCTTCACCACACATGAGAATTAAGAAACCTGGGTTGAAGATAAATCATCTAGAAATAAAACATCTCTTGCGACAGCGAGTCTAGGAACTAGATTTGGCGATCAAGCACTGTCACAGGGTTCTTAAGAGACAAAGGATGAATAGGGGTACTGTACCCTGAGACATGTTGTACAATGCGACTAATATGAGGTTGTTCATGAGGCTGGCAACCTCATCATATAAAACAGATTGCTTCAAAAACCACTGCTGCAAAGGCATGTGAATACTTGGTACACGCATCCTAAAAGGGGACCAGTTACAGTTGGGGTTCTATGCTCAAAGATGAGCGCAATGGACAATTATGATGATGGTGATTGTCGTAGATTTGTGATAGGTGATTAATACTTAGTTTGGTCCCTTCTGAATAGACATAGAGATAAGCGATAGCTCAGTGGGAGGTGGAAAAATAGAAATAGATTTCACGAGTGAGGTGGAGGAAATATAGTAGATTCTGTCTCTGACACTCGAGAAGCTTCTCTCAGTCAGCCTATCATCTACAACAGAGTTAGATTAGTCAGACAAATCTAATATAATATATATTAATATATAGGTCCTCACATACCCACACATAAGTGACGACAGTAGACGCACAACACGTGAACCTATGACAATGAAAATATAGATATTTGGGAACGAACTGACCGCCACACTGATTAAGTTTAATTGTGAAGTTTAATTATCAAAATAAACTTCCATCACAACATATAAAATTACATCAAACATATACAAATAGTCATAAAGTCAATGAATTGCTACAAGAATGATAGACCCGTTGGTATGATCTTTTCCCTCGATGTATAGCCCACAGTCCTGTTAGAAGAAAAGTGATAGCCCCAAAGAGTCACGGATACATATGATTTAGTCTAAGATTTCCCTTTAAAGGTATGAGCAGACTTGGATACTCTGATCTATCCTAAGGAAAAATATTGTTAGCAACAAAACAAACTTGCATAAAGAAATTTACGACAGCAAATAATGGATGCCAAAATACAACAAAAAAGGAATCGCTCAGTCCTGCATTCACTCTATTCAGTCAGCCGTGATCACGTGCTTTCAGTCGTACTTACAGCTTTGGTAGCAATTTCTGGAAAACACAATTTTTAGGACATGCACATACAGACTCTCCAATGGTAGTCTTGGCCAAGAGAACCCCAGTTCCAAAAAGACGGGTTGAATTCACTGCTTCAGGGAACGTGTTCTTGGTTATACTTATTTTAGGATATCTGGTTCTGTCACATTAAAATTGTCCAGGCACGAACGTTAACAGCGAGCACAGTGTCAATAGCTTAGGTTTCTAGTAATTAGGAATGTCAGGTAACTGCCTTCTCTCAGTATAGGACTTATTTGGTCACACCACCACTAGTCACAACTCCGTCGGAATTTTTATTCATTTTAATATTACTTGCCACAAGGGCTGAAATGTACTTGAGGTTTCTTTCAGGAAGAATTTAAATCTGGCGCGATAGGCCCGTTACTTTATTTAAATCTTAAAGTTTATGGAATGGGTACTCTGTCGTTCTGGATGCCAATGCAATGCCAGACAGGTTTTACTTTATACACCCACGTCTTTAAGAATAAAAGGTTTATGTTCTTCACAGATACTACTCAGTACTCAACGCTGGCAAAGTTGGGTCACCCCAGTTTCACTGAATAAAGAGAAAACAACATATAAAATACTTATACATACTATTCCCTCGGTTATAACTTACATTATAAACTGCAAGCGTAGAGCTTGTCTTATCATTTAAAACTCCCGTGAAATAAGGTAGAATTCATAAAATCAATCATCATGAATTAGAAATACATACGTATTTCGTCAATACTCAATGATGAATCAGTGCAGTTATAAGTTAGTTTTAAAATATTCTCGACTGAGTATTTAGCAGTTAAATTAAATTTATTTATAGCTGCATGAGTTTAAGCTAGAAATTATAATTTATTCTGCTTTCCACTGAAACACGTCACTAGAGAATATTCAGACTTATAAATTAATTTCTTCTGCACAAAAGAAACTAGTGAAATATAATAGGCGATTAACACTTAAATCACTCACAAAATACTAGATATATTATATTACCTCCAACCAGAACTACGAGTATCACAACGAAACTAAGAGTTTCACTTATAAATATAAGTATCTAGAACGAAGCGACCACGTCTACTGCAACTTGGATATTGAATGAAATCCAGTTTCCACTTTGGGTAGATATATCTTAAACAGACAAAGGATCCCACGTTATTTCGCAAACCCCCGTCTCCCCCTCTTCTCTCTCTCTCTCTCTCTCTCTCTCTCTCTCTCTCTCTCTTAACACTTCCCATTAACTTAGACGTTGCCCATAACTGCCAAACGTGCGTCTTCACTCCTTCTACGACGACATGTCTCATTTCTGAGCGATGCGGATGGCAGTTTCCACACCTCACCGAGAAACTTAGCCGAAGAAAACTCGTGTCAGATGGAAATGCTAGACTCTATGTCTGCCATCATGTCTGACGAAAACGCATTTCTCATACCATTCGCTCACATCCCGGGACTGACATCTATGTAATAAACTGCGTTACCAGTATGAGAAAAGAAACGGCAAAGTCAGAATGGGGAAATATATTTTGTCGCAAACGAACGAATGGGAAAAAACAGGAAAAGGATAAAAGAGCGATAATAAAGTAGAGGACACGGGTAGAAAAAGAAAAGAATATAGAAAATTTATTGATCATAAATCTCTATGCGACAGTGATTATGATGATGGTGGTGATGATGATGATGATGATGGTAATTATAAGCACATCTTATTAAGTCTATTCTCCGATATGCGCTTCTAAAAAGTTAAAGAGCAAAAAACCGTAAGACTTTTTAACGTGAAATTAAAACATGGCATACAGTTTTACCGGTTGTTGTCTGCCTTAATATAGCCGTCCTAGAAAACAAAAAATTAATAGAATATTAAATTGGTATACTGCCTTCACAAGATTGCAAAATAATAAAAAAAGAACAAATGTTATAAATTGCGGACATCTGATAATACATAGAGATTTATATGTGTGTGCCAAACGTAAATGACAGAAGCATTATAACAAGACCAAGACCGTGGTTCCGTAAGAGAAAAGCATTATTTGACATTCATATTCCAGAAACGAGCGAAAACTTGTCTGATGATTATTATTTTTAGAACTTTAATGATGATAATGTAAATGGCGATGTTCATAATATATTATCATAGTGATAATTATAAAGGTTATGATGATGTTTGTGATTGCATGTGTGGACAATATTGAGCTAAAATTTTGAAAGAATATCGAAGTGAAAGACAGATTTATTAAAATTGAAAGTAATCTCTTCGAGAAATATACCTCCTAATAGCAAATATCCAAATAGCGAGCCAGAGTTGGTGAGGAGAAAATGACAAGGAAGGAAGCAAACAGAACCGGAAATAGAGAAAGTGAAAATATAATATGAAAAGACAAAGATGTCAGAAGTCAGATGTCTGTGATAAAAGAGAGCTCTTTTCTTTTTGCTCCCACGTTTCTTTATTGCAAATCTAAGTGATGGCTAAGTGGTGCCATCTCATTTCCTGTCTTCATCTTGGTATTTTTCTTTCGTTTCTTTTTCTTCTTCTTCTTGTCTCTCTTTGTCTCTCTCTCTCTCTCTCTCTCTCTCTCTCTCTCTCTCTCTCTCTCTCTCTCTCACCCCCTTCCTTCTACTCTGATCGGGAATGAATATTACTAGGAATCAAGGGCGGACTTAACGGTCGAACATTGCCCGATGGCTCATAGCAGTAGGAGACCCATAACCCATATTACCCTAACTTCCATCTTACTTAATCAACTGGATCGGTGATTAGGAGCCAGAGACCATTATTACCTGGGGGCGCAATGACCCCCATTGTCCGATGGTCCAGATCTTTGTCAGCCCACCCCCCGCCAGGAATAAAAAGTCTGTGTTTTTGTGCATCCTTCACACTGCTCAACCGAGATAAAATACAATCCAACTTCTGTGGTTACAGGGAATATATGCAGGGTAGATTTTAGAGGAATGTAATGGTTTGTCCGGGAATAGACGTTACACAATCTATTCCTCGTACTTAAGTACGTAAAGAGTTCTTTACCATTGTCAGCTGACATGTACATTGTAACTACAAATTATTCTTCTTTTTTGATCCTTAGCCACCGACTGTCAAATCAGTCAGTGACCATCACGCCTGGTGGCGTCTTGTAGGAGAACAATATATTGCTTCCACTTTGCTCGGTCGGCGGCCATCCTTCGTGCAGTGCAAAAGTTATGCTTCATTCTTTGCATCTCGGTCTCCACAGTTCTCCGCAAAGTTGATTTTGGTCGGCCTCTCTTTCGCTTTCCTCCAGGTGTCCATAGCAAAGTTGTTCTTGTGATGACATCGGGGTCTCGTCTGAGGACGTGGCCAACCCAACTCCAGAGTTTGCCAGCTATGATGGTGTGCATGTCCTCTTGGTTGCTCTGAGTAAGCAGATCTTGACTGGTGATGGTATTCGGCCAAAAGATTCGGAGAATTTCATTAGGCAGATTGTGTGGAAAGAGGACAATTGCGACATTTCATTCTCTGTTCCTCTCCAGCATTTCGCACCATAAAGAAGCACAGAAAGTACAAAATTCTCATATAATCTTAATTTTGTGTTTGTGCTGTACTGAAAGGACTTTCAGATGTTTATATTAGCAACGGCTGTTCTCGCTTTATTCATTCTGTTCTTGATGTCTTTGCTTGTTCCACCATCTGGTTTTACTATGCATCATAGGTATGTTAATGTGTCTGTCTATTCCAGCTTCTGATTCTTTATTGTTATGGGTTCAGGATTGATCACACTGAGTGTCTTGACCTATGTCTTCTTTAGATTGATGTTCAGACTGTCGCATAATCATTGGGTCGATCTCTTTTCCTCTCCAGCAGGATTTAGTTACATTTTTTGTGTACTAAATTACTTGCAATTTCCGTGGTCACCCATTTCTTTGTCTGCTATCAAGCAGATATTAACTATTTTCTTATCAATGTTACACTCCCTTCAGTGATAATTGATCATGATTGCTTTGCGCTTCTCGGCTTTGCTAAGATTAAGACGCAGGTACAACCAAGATGGGCCCGGTCAATCTTCATATAGTGGCCGCGTGTCATGTTTACCTAGGAGTGCCCCGCGATAAATTATTGACCTGTTGGCATGCACTCGGCGGAAACGAATGACATAATCATTTCCGGTACACTTTGTTACAAAGACATTACTTTAGATGAAAGTAAGATGTTGTATTTGAGAAAACATTGCCGACAGAGGATCGGATGTTTTCATTCAATATTTGGGAGACATGACCTTTGCAGTCATCATCATCATTCCTTGTGTGGAACATAGGGCAGAAACAGTTGCTCTTCATCGATTTCTATTCTGGGCTGTCTTTTTCATCTCTGCCCAAGTCATTCCAATTTCCCTAGCCTCCTCTTCAGCAGTACTTCTCCAAGTTCTCTTTGGCCTCCCCACTCTTCTTTTCCCATGTGGGTTCCAGTCAAGGGCAACTCCGTCTGTGCTTGATTTTTCTCTTCTGAGTATATGTCCTATCCATCCCCACTTTCGTACCTTAATTTCTGTTTGTACTGGCTATTTTCCGCATCTTTTTCTTAGTTCTATATTTGTTATTACATCTGGCCATCTTATACGGAGGATCCATCGGAGAAATATATTTACAAATGTCTGTAGCTTGGAGGTGATACTCTATGAGACATGCCATGTTTCTGAGCAATACAGCAAGACTGACTTCACATTTGAGTTAAAGATCCTAATGATGTTCTCTCTAGATAAAGCCGAGGAGTTCCATATTGGTCGAAGGGCATTAAAAGCGCATCTGGCTTTATTTATCTTTGAGCAGACGTCACCAGCTGTTCCCCCTCCTTTGTCAATGTTACTCCCCAGATATGTAAAGCTTTCTACTTCTTTGATGACTTGATCATTGATCTTCATCGAGTCCGTCAGCCTATTATTTATTCTCATTTATTTTGTTTAATTTACATTTATGTGTAGTCCCATATTTGCTGCTTCTGTTACTAATCTATTTGTTTTCTCCTGCATATCTTGCTGTCTGTGTGACAGAAGGCACAAATCATCTGCAAAGTCTAGATACTCCAGCTGTTTGTTAAATGTCCACTGTATTCCAGTTTTCTCTCCCTCTGTTGTCTGTCTCATAACCCAGTCTATGACCATGAGAAAAATTGTTGGTGATAGCAGACATCCCTGTCTGACTCCACTTTGTACCGTGAAGGGCTGCGATAGTTTTTCTTTAAGTACTACTTTACATGAGGCCTTCTGGTAGAAATCTTGGATGATTTTAATGAATTTCTCTGGGATTCCATAATGTCTCAGGATTTTGATATAAACGTACGGTCTATACTGTCGAAAGCCTTTTCGAAGTCCACAGAATTTACATACAAGCGGGTCTGCCACTCATTTGATTGTTCTATGATGATTCTGAATGTTGCTATCTGGTCTGTACTTGATCTTCCTGCACGAAATCCTGCCTGTTCTTCTCTAAGTTTGTCATCCACCGCCTTGTTAATACGGTCTAACAAAACTCTGGTCAAAATTTGTTCAGCCACTGCTAGTAGTGTTATACCCCTCCAGTTGCTACATACAGTCAGGTTTCCTTTCTTTGGCAGCTTGATAATGTGGCCTTCCTTCTAGCTCTTTGTGATGGCCTCTTTTTCCCAGATTTTCTTGAAGAGATGGTGTAGCAATTGTTTCTCTTCATTGCTAATGCTTTGACCATCTCTGCTCTTTACTGTTGTATTGTGGTTTAGCCTTTTCTTAGATAAAGTTCTAGTGATATTATATAATGTTTTCAAGTCTCCTTTTTTATTGCAGTCTCGGCTTCCTGTGTTAGTTTTTCAATAAATTCTCTTTTGTCTTGTCTGGCACTCTTTTTCACGTTCCTGTTTAGCTCCCAATATATTGTGAGCAGTTGTGTTTTCTCTTCTGCCTCTTTACAGTTGTTTACTTGCTGTTTGGTGTCTCTCCTTTCTCTTATTAGGTTCCATGTCTTTTCTGTGAGCCATTCCTTCTGTTGTTTATTTCTTTTGCCAAGAACTTCTTCACATGTATTCCTGTATGCTTCCTGAATTGTGCACCAATGGTTATCTATACTTTCCTCTTCAAGGTTCTCCAGTGCTTCAAATCTATTTCTCAACTTTAGATTGAACTGAACTCTTGTGTCTTTGTTCATAATGTTCTGGGTATTATACTTCAGGCTTGATCTTTCTGCTCTGTCTTTGTGCGCCCTCAATTTTATCTTCAGTGATGCCAGGAGAAGGTGGTGGTCTGACGCTATGACAGCTCCTCTCTTTACTCTAACATCTTGTAGGCAGCGTCTCCATTTTCTTTTTTATGGTGAAGTGGTCTATCTGATTTTGCGTGCGCCCATCTGGGGAGTTCCATGTAGTCTTGTGTATATCTTTGTGTGGGAAGATAGTCGTTCCGATGACCAGATCATTCAAATCACAAAAGTTTACAAAAAGCTCTCCATTCTCATTTCTGTTTTCTATGCCATTCTTTCCTATGATTAGTTCCCAGTTTTTGTTGTATACTCCTACTTTTGCATTTAAATCTCCCATTACTATCTTAATGTCTCTCCTGTGTGTTTTGTCCAGTGTTACCTGGAGTTCATCATAGAAATCTTGCTTCTTATCATCATCTGCATTGTTAGTAGGGGCATAACACTGAATGATGGTGATTTTTCTTCCTTTTCCCTGGAATCTTGCCGTTATTATCCCGGATGATATTGGTTCCCATTCTATTAATGCTTTTCGGGCTTCCTGTGACATCATAATATCAACCCCTTCTGTGTTTGTGTGGTCTTCATCATCGTGTCCTGAATATATGACGTTTTCCCCTGTATTCGTCATGAATTCAGAACTTTTCAGTAACCCGCAGAAAGTTCCATGTGGAAATAATTTGAATTACCCCACAAAACACGCAAGTTTTGGAACGATTGGCGGGAGTTCGAAATACAGGAACAACTAAATTCCTGATTGGACCCTGCCTAAATCGTAACAAAGTAGATAAGTGCAATATAACCTTACACTTTTGTCAGTTTAGAGCACTGTGACAATCTACCTCGCGCTAGGAATACAACCAGACCTTGCCAGAGTTAAGACTAAAATCAGCTTTCATTTATCGGACCGTACCCTTGTTTGGGCGTCTTGAGGACTTAGAGCCCAGGAAAACTCTACTATTTTAACATGGAAAACCGGAATCTGAGGGAAATGAAACACACGTCAAAGTGGGAACTTATTGCTAAAGTAACAACGCCCCAGATCAAGTGTAAGAGGCATCTACAAGTGCTTTTATTTCTCTGAGCCAGCAGTCTGTGAGCTCAAAGATTGGCGTAAGTTGTACATTTTGAATTCTATATTTTGTCATTATTAACATATGAACTAATACGTGTATATTGACATGTGAATATTAATATGCGAAAATTGCTAGTGGATGTCGTGAAGTCTGATTCACAACACGTCATTCATACCCCAACGGCACGCCATACTTTATAACAGTGTATGCTAGACGGACCAGTGGAAAGGCACTTTTATTCATGTTGTTTACAAACGTATTGGCCTAACATGGCCGGCTTCAAATCTGTGTAACCTTAATATCATTGGAGGTAATCTACAGACTTATGAGCGAAGTACAGCATGGAAGAGGTTAATAATTCACAAATAGGAATGTCCATTTATAAGTATGTGCAAAGATCTCCACGGGAAGGGGTATATTAATGGAGAAATCTCGAGTGGAATGCATCGAGACATCAGGCAAGTCAAAAATTTTGCTGTTTAGGCTATGCTTATGAAAAGATGAATGTAGGAAAGTAAAAGACAATTATCTAGAAAGAAAAAGAATAATCCAGGGCGTACTTTAAGCCTAAGATGAAGGAAATCGGTCCAGGAATAACGAAGATATGTCACATCTTAGTTTTCCATATTTGCACATCTCTGCAAAATTATTTCTGGATTTGAGTATGCAACACACTTCAGTTTTACTGCTTTCCGTGTCGGTCGGCCATGACCTATATAAGCTATTGCCCTCGATGATAAGGAGGCACAGAAATTTTCAAAACTACAACGAGTGCGCCATTCGGTCAGAGAGAGAGAGTCTGCCGTTGCCTTCTGCATCTGATAGCAGACTGAATGACCATTAACAGCTCGACTGTATGTACTCGAGGGTTACATCCTGTAATAAAAGTACACCATTAAAGAGCCAGCCACAACTGAAGGAACTAGTGGTGCGAGCGCCCTTTAATTCTAGAAGGACAGCCACCCAGTACCTACTGCCTGGAGGAAACAAAGTTAACCGTTTATTTCCGGAACAGAAGTGTGACAGGCTTCAAAACCAGAACTACAGATAAGTGGCCATACAAGGCTACAGTCCAGTGTATAACAGAATCACCACAAATAAAGAACCCATTGTATAATGATGAGAAACCAGTGCATTTAGATAGGCAAATTCCTAGTCAGTGATTGACAATAATTCAGTAACTGTGAAGATCTAGTATTGATCTTAAAATAAAGACAGTCTACAACCAGATTGATATCAGCCAGGAAAGAAGAACTATCCTTATAAATTTAAAAGACTGTATTTAGTAGTGAATATTTTTTTATAAATGCTTTTATTGACTGTATGTTGTAATCACTTTTGAGTTCAGTGAAAAATTTTCACAAAGAAAAGAAAACTTGTACAAAATAAATTTTAAATTTTACCAACAGACTTACATAGCTCATTTAAGTTAAGTTACAGTTCTTGTTGGTAAATAGTTTAGTTTAATACCCCTAGCAGAGCTTAACATTATAAACAGAGGAGGATCTTGAGAGGAGCATTTAGGAACCTAGGATAATACACTATCATCATACCTAGGAACTTATACAGCTTGATCAGTTTCTTATAAAGAACCAAAAGCAAAAGTAGTCCCAAGTTCCATATGGAGCAGGAAGGGATTAATGAAAAAAATGATGTGCATACTTGTTATACCATTAACCTTTTCAACCAGTGTAAATATAAAACATATTCACTCTAAATGTAATGAATGTTTCAATCTTTTCAACCAGTGTAAATGTAAAACATATTCACTCTAACTGTAATGAAAGTTTACAACCTTTTCAACCGATGTAAATGTAAACATATTTAAACTATATTGTTAACATTTTCAACTAAAGTTAAACATAAAACTATTCATTTTAAATGTAAAGATAGTTTTTCGCCCACTTCGATTAATTTTAATTCTCATAGAGAGTAAAAGATCTGAGGTAGATGAGATGGTGGAATGAAAAGTGGGGGGCACATAAGTATGTGTCGGGATACTCAGAGGATATTTGTTTCTCTTCTTTTGCCATACTAGTTGGTGGTACCAGTTAAGGGTACTATTTTTGGAACAAGTGAAGGTATAAGTGGCCAGACGTCGACGCTAGACACCATCATCAGACGGGTCTTAGAGACGCGAGACCAGCTTTGCAGTTACTCCCTGATTCTACTTGGAACGTGCTGCAACTGTTAATCTTGACCCGTGACGCGAGCGATCCAGTCAACTATCTGCGAAAAACCAAAACACCAGCGGGAGCCGAAACCCCAGCAGCTAAGTGTACAAATAAAAGCTGCCAAGTGAAACTTTCCCCTATATTAATCCCCATTAACATCATATGATGATGACCAATTTTTGTTAAAGAATTATTCAATTTTTAATATCTGTTAAAACCTAATTGATTATTAAGTTTGTTACCTATAACTAACCAAATTTAAAATTGATTTAATCATTTTGAATGTGTTGTATCCGTATGTCTCAGACAATTTCTTAAATACATTTAAACAGAGCTACACAATAATAATAAGAGGAATTCGCTGAATTAACACAGCTGGGGGCTTGATCGAGCTAACGAATTATAAGATGACCCTATCGTTCACAAAAGTTGACGGCATATACTAGAGTTAACGTGCTCATCCAATGCAGCATTGTTCTCGCTTTTCTGAATATCTTGTGAAGACTACCTGGAGGTAGAAGTATCATTATCCTTCTATCTACAACTCTGCCAGGAGTAATCTTGTGCGAAGATATACACCTTTGAAGACCCACATTAGTTACTCTTGAGTTTTGGCCACTGTTGGACCACTAATGCAGAGCTAAGGGGAAGCAACCCGTGACACAGACCCACCTGCTTATTCAGTCTATATGTTTTTTTCTTGTATGCGTTATTGTGAATGTGCAAGTATTGCAATGTCATCTGCATATTCCAGATCTTCCAATGTAGAAAACATTGTCCATGTTATTCCTCTTGGACTGTCCTCAGTTGTCTGGCGCATCACCCAGTCTATGACTGTCAACAATAAAGTAGTTAATAAGGGGCATCCTTGTCGTACTCCTGTTTTCACCTCAAAAGTTAGGTTGCTCTGCCCAACACTACATGTGAAGTTAGCATAGAGGCTTTTTATGATGCAAACAATGCAGCTTGGAATTCCATAAGCCCTCAGTATTTTCCATAAGCTGTCCCTGTGTATTCTGTCAAAAGCCTTTTTGAAATCTTACTTACTTACTTAGTCGTTCCATTTCTACCATGAGGTGTAGAGGTTTGGAAGAGAGAGCGCCAGACTATCCTATCGGCTGTCTTCCTCCTGGCCTGGTTCCATTCTAGTCCTCGGTCCTTCAAAGATTGTATAATGTTGTCCTCCCAGCGGACTCTTGGTCGTCCTGGGGGTCTGGATCCCTGGCTCTTTGTTTCCCATGCTTGTCGTGGTAGCCGATCTTCTCCCATTCTGCAGACATGGCCAAACCATCTTAGTTGGGACTGTTCTACTTGGGTCTGCAGGGGGTGGGATTTAAGGCCTTGACGTATCGTCTGGTTGCGGACCATGTCTCTTCTTGTTACTTCAACCACCTTTCTCAGATACCTCATTTCTGAGGTTTTGGTCTGGCTTTTGTGAGTTGTAGTCATTGCCCATGACTCGCATCCATATGTCAAGACTGGGACATAGGTGGAGCGGTATACAGCCATCTTCGTTTTCTTACCAACCTCTCTCTTGCTAAGGAATCCTCGATTTATGGCCTGAAAAAGTCTCCTAGCTGCTGCTTTTCGAGTGGCCAACTCTTCTTTGATGCCTCCCTTTCGGTCTATAATAGCTCCGAGGTATTTAAAGTGGTCGACCTGCTCCAGGACCTGTTCTCCCAGCTTAATCTGATGTCTTCTTTCTTCTCGTGATATCACCATGGATTTTGTTTTAGAGCTGCTTATGACATCCCTCTCTTCTCCATCTCTTCCTTCCAGACTTGCAGGTTGGATTGGAGATGTGCCTCTGATTTAGCAATCAGGGCTACATCATCAGCAAATTCCAGCTCTGAAATACAGACCTGTCTCATCTTCCAGTACCCCACTGAATACTTTCTTGTTCTCTCCTTACATGCCTTGATGACATCGTCCATGAGGAGTATGAAATATAAGGTGACAGGATATCACCTTGTCTTACACCAGTGGTGGTCCTGAACTTTTCTGACTTATGGTTTGCTGTCCTCACATAATTTCTGCAAGACTTGTAGAAGCTCTGTATAGCATGAATCAGAGGGGCTGGAGTGTTCTTCCTTGCCAAACAGTCCCAAAGTTTGCTCCAGGGGACCCTGTCAAACGCCTTTTCCAGATCTATGAAACAAAGATGGATCTTACTCTTATACTCAAGGGCCTTTTCACTCAGCTGTCTGAGTGTGAAGATTAGGTCTTGAGTACTTCGGTTTGCTCGGAATCCGCACTGGACCTCATCCAATTGTGGCTCAGCTAGGCGTCGGAGTCTCTGCTATAGGATTCTAGAGTAGATTTTACCAGGGACACTGAGAAGGGATATGCCTCTATGGTTTCCACATTGTCGATTGTCACCCGTTTTGAAAATTGGTGTTATGATGTCAATCTCCCAGTCCTTTGGTATGGTCTTGTTGCACCACGCTGCCTGTAGGACCCTTAAGAGTAATAGGTCGCCCTATGCTCCCATGTACTTAACCATTTCTGGTGTTATACCATCATGCCCCCTGCTGCTTTGCCCATCTTGATTTTCTCCAGTGCTGCCTTCAGTTCTTCCATCTTTATGTCATCTTCATCACCATTTGTTTCCTCTTCTGTGCTAGTGGTTATCATTTCTGATGATTGACCTTGCTCACCATCAAGGAGTTCTGAGAAATATTCTTTCCATCTTTCCATTACTTCCTTCGGGGCAGTAAGCAATTTGCCTTGCTTGTCCTTTATAAATTTGAGAGGGCATTGTTTTTCCTTCCTCGTGTTCTTTAGGGTCTTATAGAACAGTTTCTGGTTTTCTTGCGCATCTTTTTCTAGCTTTTCTCCAAATTCTTCCCAGGACTTCTGTTTTGCTGCTGGCACCTTATACTTTGCTTCTGATCTGAGTGTTATATATTCTCTATATTTCTCCATTTGTCCTGTTGTGGTTTTAGCTCATAAGTATTGTTTCCATGCCATTTTCTTCTCTTCTATTTTGTCTTTGACTTCCTCTGTCCACCAAGGTGTCCTCTTTCTCTTGTTCCCAAGTCGGACTTCACCAATGCTTCTGCAGCAGCTGTCTTTATGATGTCCTTGAATTTAAGCCAGAGGGTTTCCAATTCATCAGGTTGTTCTTCTGTGTTGTTTACCGCTGCAGCAATAAGCCTCTGATATCTGGTCTTAATTTATGGCTCTCTCAGCTTGTAGGTATTAATGCTCATTTCTCCATTTCGTTTACTTAGTTTCTTGCGTGATGTTGGGCAGTTCCTAAGCTGAGCAACTCTTTCAGTTGTTCTTTTGATTGTAAGCAGGTAGTGATCACTTCCAATCTCTGGCCCCCTCCAGACTCTAGCATCCCGGACATATTTGAATGAGCTCCTCCTAACAATGGCATAGTCGATCACTGACTTCTCATTCTTTGTTGGTTCACATCCAGTGTATGCATGTATGCGTTTATGGGGGAACTTTGTGTTTTTAATGATTAGATTCTGCTCACTGCAGAATCTAAGGAGTCGCTTTCCATTGTCATTGAGAGTATCTTCTCCATATCTTCCGATAACTCCACCCCATCTGGCATGGTCATTTCCAACTCTGGCATTGAAATCTCCGAGCATGATAATTACATCTAGGCTTTTCGAAATCAACCAAGTTAATGTATAGATGTCTCTGCCATTCTGAGCACTTCTCTATAATGTTCCAGAGGACGAATAAATGATCTGAAGATCTTCTGTTATTTCTGAATCCTGCTTGTTCTTTCCTCAGCTTATGGTCTGCTGCTTTTTAAATTCTATGGATAATTATCCAGCCATGTATTTTACTTGGAATTGAGAGAAGAGTAATTCCTCTCCAGTTGTTGCAGTCTGCAAGGCCGCCCTTTTTTGGGGCCATTTGACAATTATTAGTGTTGTCTCTGTTTTCAAGACCTGAGCAAATAGTGGTTGTAATACTTTTGCTGCTAGTTCAGGGTCTGTCTTAAATAACTCTGCATTTAAATTGCCGTGACAAGCAGCTTTTCCATTCTTTAACCCTTTGATAGTTGTGATGATTTCTTCCCGTCGTGGAATGTCTATATTTACGTCTAGATCATTTTCAGCCACAAGAACATTCAGCTGCATCTCTGGTGGTTTCTTATTCAGATGATTCCTTGTAGTTCCAGAATCACTTCACAACCCCGTGTAGTTTCCAGGGTTTTCTGATGATGCAGCGACACAATAGGAGTAATGCTCCTTCATGTATTGCGTAAGAGTCGACTCACAGTACTTTGTGCAAGGAGCTGGTAACCTCACCATGTAAAGCAAATTGCTACAGAACGATTGCTTCACAACAGCACGTGAATGCTTTGGTGTAAACCTTCTGGAGATAGTCAAGCTACAGTTTATGTTCGATTCTCCGTCAAGTGTGCAAAGAAACATGAGCATCGCTAACCCCAGCATCAATGGCTTCATAAACAAAGCGTTAACCGATCATGGGTTGAACCTGAAAGTTCTTCTAACAACCGCTTCTAAGGCTGTCAACTAGCTTCAAGTGTGCCGTCTGCCGTTGCACCAATAACCACTATACAGTAACCACATTGGTTACACCACTGCGTAGTGATCATCACAATAAGTTGAAAACCGTTAGTAATTTGTTTTTTTAAATAAGATAAAATTTACAAAATACTACTGCCTCTGCTGCTTTTTGATGTCAAAATCTCTGGAATTTTCCCTCTTTATATTATGCAGTTGGAGGAAGTATGAACATAAGTTCATCAACAATATATATAAGCGTGGGGCGCTGATTCTGCATGAAATTAACTTCTGCTTTATACTTCATTAGACACTTATGGATAAATTATATGATAAGCGCTTAAGCGCCCCACGCTTTTTGTCAATTTGATGTTACATTTGTTTACTACAAGCTATAAACTCCTTGAAAAATTATGTTTGGGTTTTTAATGCATTAAAAGCGTGTGTTTAAAATATTTTTCTATATTTTTATTACATTTAGACGTCTAATTTTTCAATTTAACGTATGCAAACGGGTCCTGGAAAAGTATATTGAAACTTAGCATCTCATAAAATGTACTGCCTTGGTCCAGTAGTCAATACAGCTCTTTTTATATATGTATACATATGCGGACGGGTATGTGCCTGTATGTATTTGAAAGACAAATAGAAAGAAAATAATTGACTAAATAGTAAATACTATATATTTTTAAATACCACTTTAGTGACGCCAGTTTGTCGTACCGATAGGTTTTGAGTTATTTTTGTCCCGTCTGAGTAGAGTGGATGGTGATAAGTACGTGAGCAAAAAGGTGTGAGAAATAGATTTTCACGGGTGAATAGCTTAAGGAGAAGATATGTCTCTGGAATGAGTAAGTTTCTCTAGTCCAGACTATCTATACGACTATAATTTAGTACAAGACAACCTTGGCCTCCTCATACATATAAATATAAGTTTAACTACACACACACACACAGTTATGTGACAACAAGACACACAAACGTGAAAAACTACGGTTAATTGGGTATGGGTCTGACCAACACACAAAGGGTAAGTTTCTTTTGTTGTTTATTATCATTTAAACTTGACAACATCAAACATCTAAAGAAAGATCAAATAAAATCAGATTTACATACATATGAAAATAACAGAATAAATATGCCCTTCCCCTATGGATAAAAGAACCCAAAGAGTTAATAACCCAAAGGTCACAGGTTAGCACTATGTTACAGAATAGACAGTAAAGAAACAAGTTCCTACTATATGCTACCCAGTAAAGTAAACAAATTTAAGCAAAATCCAATGTTGGTAAAGTTCCTGTAACAAAGAAAACGATTCACTCTCTCTGTCATACAGTGACCACTCAATCACGCTTACCTACTCTTGGTGATATCCCTTGGAAATACAATTATCCTGAATATAAAAATTGCCAGGTTTTATTTCCCGAATTGGCCCCAGTCCATCCTCTAACAAGTCAAGACTAAAGAGGTGAACGCCGAATCTGATGTTTTAATTTTCCCTGGATGAATAGTTAGTGTAGCGAAACGTGCTCTTGAGGTTCACAGTTAAAAAAAAGAGGAAAATACTTGCAGTATTGGGAAACATCTGGTTGCTAAAAATGTTACATATGATGATGATAATCCTATTGGCTGATTCTATGGAGAGTGCCGATTCTGAAACAGCGTAACTTTCTGGATAAATCCCTTCAATACGACTGTCAGAAGTCGGGAGTATAAGTGTTCTTGTGTGTACCCCAGTGGGCTAGTAAAATTGGAAAAATATCGCTGGGTTTTTAAAGTCCAGTTAAAATTTACACGTTAAAATGTTTCTCGTGTATCTTTGGCATGTCCTTGCTCACAAATGAAATTGGTGATGCAGAAGCCATGAAAAGACAACATTAACCAATCCGTAAATGAAGAACAGACCGCTGGACGCCCTTAATCAGATCTGCTAGGAATAAAAAACAATTATGGAAAAATGCTACTATTCTATATATATATATATATATATATATATATATATATATATATATATATATATATATATATATATATATATATATATATATATATATATATATATATATATGCACACAGACGGGGACAAGACGATCTCTTATCCACTCCGTCAGTCCTGATTAAAGTTAAACGGCACAGGTGTTTTCCTTTACGCCTATACGGTCAGCTTTCGCTAGCGCTGAGATTTCAGGTCGGATGGAGGTATGCACTCTCCCCGCCCTTTTCTCGCGCTTTAACGATCAGCGTATAATGTCAATTATTATTTAATGATATATATATATATATATATATATATATATATATATATATATATATATATATATATATATATATATATATATATATATATATATATATATATGCGCCCTTACACAAAGTATCGCCTGTCTTTAATAATATTAAGTTGTCAGCGTCTGATAGTTTAGTCGTATGATATTAAATAATAGGCACTTATAATAAATACGCACAATGAAATAAACCGTGAATTCTTTTCTGTCACTATCAGTCGCGCCTAACATATAAATCAGTCAACTAAAACCGTCTCTTCTTGTGTGAGAAGCGGGTGGTGAAAATTAACATTATAACTGAACATCTGGTATTAAATAGCTAAGCGTTTTTTATTTCACTAGTTTTACCAGTTAGAAAATCTAAGTGAATTATAATGGTACACTAACACTGTTAACCACGTAAACGCTAATTTCTATTACCAGAATATCGGATTGAAAGATCCCCCAGAATGCTATTAACACATTTAGCGAAATGGTTCTAGAACTGCGTGCTTAGACTATCCAAACATTCTGAGTGACAACTGATAGCAGGTTTAAGAAAACACAGTTTATATATCATCATGTTTCTCTGATCTATAGATGATGTTACTTTTCACACTATTGTGTATACCAGAGAATCAGAAACATGCGTTCCCCCGATAAAAGCTTACGCCCGTCTTTCGTCGAGCGCTGCTAATCGACATCAGAAGAATTCTTACGTATAACGGGTCTCTGGAAGATTTTCTCTGTACGAATGCCCGCTTCTGAGATCAAAGAGCTCAGGGGTTTTTCTGCCTTCCCTCTGTGTACGAACTTCAAAGGATCTTTGATTCTTCACGTGCGGTCTGTCACGTATCGTATGAATGACAGATAAGCTCGCGTGAGAAAAATAGGTAAACGAACCTGATTTGTTACCTGTTATGACTGGCAGGTCATGAAAGTTTGAAAACATTGTGTTAGCTCGTGTTAAACACAGAAAAAGAGGTAGGACTAAAAGTGAGTAAACACAGACTGTAAATGCATGGTTTTGCTAGCAAATCATAGGACGCTACGAGGTCACAAACCTGTCAGATTACTGTTGGCTGTCTTCCCATTATACGTCACACAGTTATTGTGGTAGATTAAAGGTAAAGTACCATAACATATACTTTCGTAGAGAAGTGAAATGTTAGAGACTTCACTATACTTCGTGTAGCTTTATGAGATAGGGTGACTAGTCCCATATCTCACTGCCTTAGCCTTCCCTAACTCAAAAGTAGAGTGAAATATCCATTAGATATACGGGAGCGATTCCTTACCAGGTTTTGAACTCCGAAGATGGTAACTTTGCAGCGAGAGGCATGCGCTAGAGGTAGATTAATCTGAGTAATTGGAGAGGAATGCAAACAAGAGACAAGGAGAGAAGGAGATAAAATAAATACTAATTGTTATTTAAGTCCTAAAGAGTAACAAAAACGGAATGAAAGAGCAAACAAACAAACAAAAAATAAGACTATTTCACAACTATCCTGATTTCACACGAGACGTAATAACACACACATTAGCGAGCAAAGCACGCGCGACAGTAAATAATGCATTCATGTCACAGTATTTGTTTACCACAGTGTCGACTTTGAGTGACGTAATTCTCTATTGATCACAGATCTAGGAGCAAGGCAAGTCGAAAAACAGCAGAAATATTCTGAGAACAGATTACCAAGGAAAATACATCATGAAAACTCAAGGACGATTGAATAACCAGCGAATGTAAAATGAAATAAAACAGGACAGTACTAGTTAGTTTTGCCCTGAGGAAACCATAGGTGGTCGACATGCTGTCTCTCCTGTTCTTGTTGTGTCTTAGACATTTACAAAACATACCAGTAACATTAGGTGCAGCAAATAGCTTTAGACTTTCATAATTACCTTGCTGAAGCCCGTAATCGAAGGGAGGGTTGAAGGCAAACATGCAAGTGGGAGACGGCGTTATAAGAGGGATGATAACATTAAGAGATGGAAAGGAAAGAGTCTGTCAGAGTGTACTATAGAGGTGTGATACAGTAGACGTTGGAGATCCATTGTAGCCGACCTTCGATATGAAGATGGCAGTTGATGATGATGAAATGGGTGCATGCGCTGAATAGCACAATTTTAAATGACATAACAAGATCACCTGTGTGGAAATTATGTGAAGAACTAAGCAAATACCAGTGGTACAAGATGTAAGGAAAAAGGACATGCCTCAAAAAAAAAAGGCTACTTAATAACATAACAAGACAGTCCTTGTTCTGGAATGCCCAGAGTAAAACAAATAGAGGAATAAAAAAATTAACTAAAGAAATACGACTTTAGCAAAGAAGAAGCATCAAATCAGATTTCTCTGTCAATATTAACAATGTCGTATTTGCCGTTAGATATATCCAATATGGAACTCGGCAGGGTTTTCAGCAATTTCAAAATAACTTGTTCAACAGAAATGTAAAATGTGATCTAATCTATAGTCCTGAAACATGGCATGTCATCAAGAACATAATGTTTGGACATCAGACTTTTTTACCAATGTAAATTACGACGTCGCATTGTGATGTATCGTGTATAACTATGACAGAAGGAGAATATGGCACCAACTTCTAATATTGCATCGATACCTGTATCCACCACACAATTGTCTCATTTATTCTCATTTGTGATGGTTGTGATTCTGAAACGATCTGCGTATGAGTATTACAGACCGGGCCTGCCTTAGGCCGATTAAACCAACGTCACGTAATCGTAATCGTAATCGTACCTCGCACTCACAGAATCCCCGAACTCGGGTTTCCATCTCCAGCTTTAAAAACAAATATGGAACGACGAATACTCCAGTATGTATATCAGGAATATAGGCTATTACACTGTATTAAAAATAAAGCAGGATCTCCAATATGCGAAACGGCGATCCCCCCCCCCCCCCCCCCGGGACTTTGAAAACCTTTACTGCATATCAACCGCTCAAGTACCCCCCCCCCTTTTCCCTTGCCCCCCTCCCAAATCAATCTTTCCAAACATGGAACTTACATGTATGTAATCGTTAGGTCGGACGACGGACGAATAAGAACGTGTTTGGTACCGGACAATGGTAAGTAGGCCTACCCTAAAGGTTACGAGCGTAGTTTGCAAGTATTTCTACGTCGTAGGACAATGAAAGTCAATAAAGGGAGCCGCCATTCAACAATGAGACAAAAGACTGTGCCAGGCTGGCGACACAAGGGGACTTCACTGGAGCCGCAAAAACAGAGGACTTTTTGACAAGGCGCGGATAATTTTTGTATCACGAGGCCAATCAAAAGGCAAAAAATGTTATGCCATATTATAAAATATGTATGAATATTTTATATTCATATTTTGTCTCTTTAAAGTTGTACCTTACTTTTATGTAATTATGTTATATATTTTTAAAAAATAAAAATGAATATTTTTGAGTTACTGCATAATAAAACTATCACGTTGTCACATTTTTCCTAAATTCGTTATTTCATTTTTAATTGTCTAAAAATATGTGTAAATTAGGAGGCTGCGGGAGGATTCTGATGTATCTCCTTACCCCCCCCCCCCCCCCTCCATCCCCGCTTTTTGGACAAATCCTAGATCCGCTAGTGCACAAACCTATGGAAAAGAGAAGTTAGTCAATAGAGATTGGTGTTATAGAGAAAGTGGTCATGGAAAGAACATATGCTCAAGAAACAGCCAGCAAGTAATACTAGCATAATCAACAAGTAAAACCAGAAGCAACTAGCACATAAAACTAGAAACAAGCAGCAAATAAGACCAGAAACAAGCAGTAAATAAGACCAGACGCAATCAGCAAATAAGACTAGAAACAAGCACCAAATAAAACAAGAAACAAGCAGCAAATAAGGCTAGAAACAAGCAGCTAATAAGACTAGAAACAAGCAGACAATAAAACTAGAAACAAGCAGCAAATAAAACCAGACACAAGCAGCAAAAAGACTAGACACAATTAGCAAATAAGACAAGAAAGAATTAGCAAATAAGACCAGAAACAAGCAGCAAATTGTAGTAAAATCCATCCGTTTTACACCCCGCTCAATAAATTCCTCTTTCAAATCTCAAGTATCGTACAGTTTCAACCAATAAACCCCACCACTATTAGATTTGAATATTTGCCTAGGACAGGGGCAAACCGTACCACTAAAAACAATAAACAGTAGGAAATTAACTAACTTGTAAAATCTATTAATAACTACTGCCTTAGCAACGGTTACTAGGGCCATCGCCAACTAACAATTTGAATTTCAAACACTAAACGCGGGGTAAGTCCCATCCCCTAACACAGACGCGCAAACTCCACCCGCCACAATTAAATGTGAACGACCGCTGTACGATTTAGCCATTATTGAGAAAAGAAAAAAAATTGTCACCTCGTTCTATAGGGGAAGAGGAGAGGTGGATTTAACAGAAAAATAAAGCCTAAATTGTGTATTTGAAAAGAAACTTAGATAATGAAAATGAAAGGGATGGTTTGAAGAAAAAGATGATAGTGATTACTAATATATCATAAAGACTTTCTTTATAATAAATTATCTGGACTTAGAACATTTATTGTATTAATATTTTAGTTCAGGGATAAGAGCACCATAAATACACATAAGTAAAAGAAAACTATGTAGGACAATAGAGGACAATCGTCTGTGTAATAATCACTTTTAATATTTAAAATCGCCCCATAAATCTCCAAGATATTGTAGAAATAAAATTGCGACCAGACTAGCATACGCACTTGTAACTCTGCTCCATTTGATTGCATGAGAAAATTGAAATGTCTAGACGTGTGATTTGATTGGTCGGGGTAGAGTAAGTTAGGGGGATAAAATATAACGCCAAGTTAGTATAGACGGCTTTTTGAAAATTGTGAGAACCCAAGACACAGTGAGAGCAGACACAAAGCTTCAGTGACCGAATGCCTTTGCTGTCTGGACGAGAGAGAGAGCAATCTTCTGTGCCCATTGATTGCTAGTCACTTGTGTATTATTATGTGATATTCCTTTGCTTGGGGTAAGAAAGAATATTTTAGTCGTATTATACATTGTTAGTATTAAATATATGGCCACCAAGTGTGTGTGCCAGAAGTGAGTGCGACATTTGCTAATGGAAGCCAGTACGACGCCATTGTAGAAGCAGTCATGATAGGAAGTAGGTATGTCATGCCGACCTACGTAGATGCCAAATGCAGTATTATATGAACAATAAATAAAAAGAGAAAATATATTGGCTAGTGGCTTTCCAACTTTTGCGAATGCTAAAGCAGTAGACCAAAAAGGAGGTTGGCTTTTGCAGACCCTTACATGTTTAAATAGTATGCAAAATCATGCATAGACTGAAAGAAAGAAATAAACAGGTCACGGGACTTTTGCATCCTCACATATTGAGTTATGGAAAGAAATCACTACTTGAGAGATAGTGGTTTTGAAACTTATTGAAAAGAAAAGAATGAAAACACAGACCTGACTGTGTATTTAATGAAGTTAAAGTTTGGGGCCTAATGTTCAGCCCACTTGTATGACTCAGTTAACCATAATGTGTGTTGTTGTGGCATGAATCTAGTTTAGACCAGTGCTACAGGGAAGGCTATTTCGCTCTTGTTTCAGTATTTCCAAGAGATCTGTATAAGACTGCGTTTCTGAATGGATGCTCGTCACATTGAATGCAGCTACATTCTTTACGTCTTCATGTCAAGAAAGATGTGGTGAATCAACACTCTTCTGGAGCCTACAATAACGTCAGACCTATTCTGAAGATAAGTGCCTATATTCCAGGCACTGGACAGTTTATTCAAATATTCTAAAATAAAAGAACAGCCACAACTTATGACTTTCCATACTGAGAGTGATTAAAACTACAAACTTTCAGATATAAGTATAGAGTTTTAAATAAGTTTCAAACCAGACTTGTGAGAGTATTTGTTCCCAGTGACTTTTTGTAGTTAGTGAAATTTTATGGACAGAGATCCAAAAACTATTTATGTACAGACTGTAACCAATAATTTGTTGTTTTGGGTTGAAATTCCTGCCCAAAAGATAAACGGGGACAGGAATAATAAATTATTGTATATATGAAAATATCCCCTATATACATAACCCAACTTTAACAAACAGTCTTGCTTCTTTTAATATTATTGAGTTTTTCAGTTCTGTTTGTCTCTGTTCAGTCATAGTCTTACATATTTTCCCGTAGACACACTCAGACAGACAACATCACAGAGCCTAGTGTACACATAGTGAGATCTTAGAGGTGGTGGATAGGAACCCTGAGAAGAATTCAACCTCAACAGTTAGACTCAGGTAACTTATATAGCTTGACCTCACTGTGTTCATCTTTACGTTGTCTTACTCTTCAACCTCTTTACGACACAAATAAAACTATACTGTTCAAAAAAAAAGAAACGCAACATTATTGCAGTGGTAATTGTTGCGTGCATATTTTGACGCACATTTTACAAAAATTGATATGGCTATTTGATATGGGAAAATATAGACATGCATTCATTTGTGTATAAAAATGCTGTTTATGGTAAAAGCGAGATAATCCATGTTTGATTCACACTTTTACCATAAACAGCATTTTTACAGTGGCGAGCCAGATTCCTGGGTCCAGCTTACGCATTTTTGTGTTGAGAATCACAGTTTACAGCTGAAAGAACATTTGTTTGAACACATCAACACCAGTAGGACAGCTAGCTATACAGTCGATGTCAGCTTGACCTGTATTACCGATAGGATGCTGTATCTAGGTCAGCGCTTGTTGACAGTTTTTTCGCTGTACAGACAGTATTACACAGGACAGTGGTATCAAGTGTAGAAAATATCTGGAGCAATATTGTTGACATTTCTCAACGTACAGAAGAATCACAGTGTTGTGGAACATAAAGTGCATAGTTCATCGTGGGATCTTCATATGCTCAAAAAAGAAAAAATTGACTGTGTAATAGTTTAGAATTAAATCTATTACTGAATAAAGTGGCAAGTTATTATTATTTAAATAAACTGTGCCTGCTTTACAACACTATACCTGCAACACATTCCATTCATGACATAAATGATATTGTATGCTATATGCTATTTATGCTTACATGTTATTTGTTATGTATTAAATTAGTTTATGTTCTGTGTGACTAGTACAAGGTATGCCGAGTTACATTGGTCTGGTACTAGTATTCGATAGGTACACATTTTCTTAATTGGAAATTTGTTAGCAACAATTTGCTGCTATTTCTGTTAGTTGTGATGAGGTGTTCTTTTCTTCGTTGTTTTTGTTAATAATTTTGTGTCCCTTAGTTTGTTTGATTTGTTTGTATAATTGTAGGTCTCATCTTTTCTTTCATTTCAGTTTTTTACACCCTTAGGTTTATACACTGTGGCATTATTTGTCTTGTCATTTTATTATTGCAGTTATCATCACGGTTTCTGTGATCATTTTTTTCATTTCTTCTATTTAATTTAATTTGATCTCTGCAAATGTTTTCAGATTGTCTTTTCTTGTTTGTCATTTGTAATGTCTTTAGTTGACATATGACGTATAGTGGTATACACTGATAGTATAGTACAGATCAGTACTCTCTGATTGTTATTGTTATAAAACAAAATATTTGTAAGGCTTGTCTCCCAAAGTGATTGGTAAAGGAAATATTTTTTCCACAGGTACTCAAGTGATCTTTGATTAACCCTTTTGGCTTGTCCCCACAGTATTTGAGATACAATTATTGTTGTCCACAGGTACTCAAGTTATCATTGGTTATTATAAACCATACAAGTTTGGACTAAGACTAGGTCTAAGGTATAGACTTGTCTCCCATTAACTTGAAAGAGGGTAATTTATTTACTTTTTCAGGTTTCTGATTTAAGAAGACAATATGTCTACATTAGATTATTTCATTATACAAGGAAAATCTCTTGATAAGACTGGAAAAGACTTAGAACAATGGGCTGTTGCTCAATATGACAAAGCATTAGCTGCAGAAGAGAAAAAAAATTGCTGCTGCTGTTGAAGAAAGAAAAGCTGCTGCTGAGGAGAAAAAAGCTGCGGCTGAGGAGAGAAAACTTCAAATAGAAGAAAAAAAAAGCTGCTGCAGAAGAAAGGAAAGCCTTAGCTGAAGAAAAAAGATTAGAAAAAGAAGCTGATACTGCTGCTGAACTTAAGAAATTGCAGATGCAAGTGGAGGAAAGGAGATTTGAGGCAGAACGGAAGAAATTAGAAGCTGATGCAGAGCAGAAAAAATTAGAAGTTGCTGCAGAACAGAAAAAATTAGAAGTTGCTGCAGAACAGAAAAAATTAGAAGCTGCTGCAGAACAGAAAAAACTAGAAGTTGCTGCTGCTGCAGAACAGAAAAAACTAGAAGTTGCTCTGCTGCAGAACAGAAAAAATTAGAAGCGGCTGCAGAACAGAAAAGATTAGATAGAGAAGCTGAAGAGAGAAAAGCAATAAGAGAACATGAGTTTGAATTAGAGAAATTAAAATTGACATGTATGAGTAATGTTAATCAGGCATCTGGTGGTAATGGTAAACCCTTTGTGTACAAGGTCAAAGTACCAGCGTTTAACCCTACCAGTGATGACATAACATTTTGGCTTTCTAGATTTGAACGGGCTTGTCGATCTCATAATGTTGACAAATCACAGTATGTGAATCAGTTGTCTGAAAATCTAAAAGGGGAGTCTCTGAGTAAGTTATATTTCGTTGAAGAGGCCGACAAAGACAATTATGATGCTGTTAGGGCAGCTTTGATAAAGAGATATCAGCTGTCTGAGGAAGGTTACCGTCTTTTGTTTAAAACAATGAGACCTGAGGTAGGTGTAGAATTCTCAGATTTCATCTCAAAAGCACGAATTACACTTTCACGATGGATTGAATTATCCAAAACAGAGAAAACATTTGATGGTCTTACAGATTTATTGCTAAGAGACAAGGTCATGTCTTCTGTAAATAAATCATTCCTAGAGTTCTTACATGAGCGTAAACCTAGTACAATAAAGCAAATGGAAGAATATTGTGACCAGTATGCCACGGCACACCCTGACATGATTCTTAGTAACTCTAACATTAAAGAGAGTATGCCAGTTGCTTCGGCAACAGAATATATCAGAATTACTCACACAAATTCCAAGGAGCTAAAAATAAATTTGATAAAAAGGTTAATTGGGATGAGTATCAAAACCAAGATAACCGCTCAAATCAGAGTTCTTCTTCGAAGAACTGGAATCGGGCTGATAGTCCTCGACACGTGAGGGGTGCCCATAATGTTAGAAATTCTCGGAAAGGGAGTAGCTATAGGAACTACCCAAGTGCTTCATGGAGACAAAAGAAACAATATTACAGGGATACTCAATATAATGAGCATGATGATTATGATCATGAATATTATGATTCAAACCCAAATAGGGGTTATAACAGAGGCAATAATAATTATAGAGACAATTATAACCGAGGTAGATCACAACACAAAAGACATGGTAAATCGTATTACCAGGCAAACTCTGCACAACAGGAGTTCCACGACACCGATAATCAGAATAATGATAAAAAAGACTCCAACAGTGTAGCAAATTCCGCTTTTGATTTTGCTAGAGCATCTGAGTGTTCGCAATGCAAAACATTATTCGATCCAACCACAGTTTCTACTTTAAGCTGCAGTCACCCACTTCCCGCTCTCCATGCGTCAATCGCGCATAATGGAAGGGGTGCTCTTGTCTTTAATAGGGGCCTAATAGATGGTACTCCGGTATCAATTCTTTTCGACTCGGGGTGCACTACCATTGGAGTGAGGCAATCACTCGTAAATCCTTCTCGAGCTACAGGCAATATAGTCAAATGTGTAACATTTGGTGGCACATTGGAGAAGTACTCCACTGCCATTATCAATATTGCTACGCCTTTCTTTACAGGAGAGGTGCAAGCATGTCTCTTGCCGAATCCGATCGCTGATCTTATCATCGGTCGCATTCATGGAGTGAAAGAATGCACTCCACAGCAAATTTCTAATTGGGAAAATGTTAATATGCAATCTGCTAATGCAGTAATCACTAGGGCTCAAGCTCTCAATATGCCACAATCTTCACATTCTGAAGATGATGATGCGCAGATCCAAGATGATCCCTTGGAGATTTCCCACGATTCCTTTATCAAACAGCAGGAAGATGATCCTACTCTAAAGAAATTCTTTACTCTGGCAACAAAAGGTGATCCGAATAAGGATACAAATCGTAAATCTTGGATTACGATGAAGAATGGCGTACTTGTACGTATGGTACAAGACTCCGCTAAGTCCATTCATTCTCAAATCCTTGTGCCTAAAAATATGAGAGTTAAAATCTTACAGCACGCTCATGATTCGCAGTGTGCTGGACATATGGGTTTTTCCCGTACTAAAGCTAGAGTTCTTCAATCTTTCTTTTGGCCTGCTGTGAATAAGAACATACGAATCTATTGTCGATCTTGTAAAGTATGTCAAGAGATTAAATCCAGAGGTCCACGCCATGATGCACCTATTCAGACTGCAGACATTCCCATTCGGCCATTTCAAAAAATGGCGATAGACATCATTGGTCCATTTAAGATAAAGTCTGCTAGAGGACACCAATTTATTTTGACGTGTGTTGATATGTGCACACGTTGGCCGGAGGCTGTTCCTCTAAAGAGCATAACTACTGCTGATATCGCAGATGCTCTTTGGTTAATATTTTCTCGTCTGGGGTTTCCAGCAGAAATATTATCCGACCATGGTACCCAACTCATATCGGATACCATGTCTCAAGTAATGTCGACTCTGAAGATAGAGAGATCGCTGAGTAGTATTTATCATCCTATGTCCAATGGGATGGTGGAGCGTTTGAATAGAACTCTGAAAAACCTACTAGGTAAGATAACAGAAGATCATCCTCAGGATTGGGATAGGGTTTTACCCGCGGCTCTCTTTGCATATAGAGAGGTCGCCAACGAACATACAGGATTTTCTCCCTTTGAACTTGTCTTTGGCGCGAAACCGCGAGGTCCTATGTCCTTACTTCATGATCTTATAACTGCTGATAATATTGTCGATGACACAAAATCCTCTTATGAATATGTCATCGCACTTAGACACAAGATTATTGAAGCATGCAAATTGGCAACTGCTTCTTCTGAATTTGCGAAACAGAAGGCAAGGGAATTTGCCAATAAAAAGAGATGTTTGCGTCAACTTTGTCCAGGTGACAAAGCATTTGTCTTGCTACCTTGTAGGGAAAATAGACTTCTCATTTCTTGGAAAGGTCCGTACGATATAATATCAAAGGTTTCCGATGTTGACTATATCGTCGATATTGACGGGAAGCGTAAAACCTTCCACATCAACATGCTCACGGAATTCCATGAACGTCCTGATTATTTACAACCTGTTTTCCAGGCAACGGACGATTTTCCAGTCCAACATGGACAGTACTCATCTCTGTCAGTAATACAGGATGAGGAAACGAGTTTCTCGGATTAAATTTACCTTTTCCAATGATTCCTCTTCACTCTAATGAATCATGGAAAGATGTTGCAATTTCTCCAGAATTATCTCCAGGAGAGCAGAAACAAGTTTCTACTATGTTAGAACAATTTCAGGATGTCCTTACTGACATTCCTGGTCAAACTGATGTCATTCAACATGACATTATTCTTACTGACCATAGTCCTATAAGAGTCAGACCGTATCCTATCCCGATACATTTTCAAGCACAGGTAGAGAAAGAGTTAGATGAGATGATAGATTTAAAAATTATAGAACCATCCACATCAGCATATTCTTCGCCGATGGTTATAGTACGGAAAAAAGACAATAACATACGCGAGATCAACGCGATACGCGATTGCTCTACAGCCATTTCATTTTTCGGTGCGAGCTATCCGTGGGTCAGAAAATGTGATGGCAGATATTTTGTCTAGATGCCCACATGATTCATAACTGTTATACAACTTTGATACAGTTGTTTCTATGTTGAAATGTGTACACATATGTAATATATCATATATTGATTGTAACACTACTTAGCGGTTCATTGATATGTATTCACCGCTGATTTTTCAATGGTTTTCGTCTTTGATGATCATGATGTTAAGATATCTTAGATGAAATTTACGTATAAACTAATGTGGAAATTGTGTCATTGCTAATATTGTAGTATGCGTTGGTGACACCTCTCTGGAAATATTTATACTTAGAGAAGTACTTTCTCTAAGGTCATAAAACTTATGCTTATCATCTGCGCATTGTTATTGGTGCGTTGTGAGCCTATTGTATGTTGCTCCTAGATGTATTTCAAAAAAAAAAGTACCATTTTTTTTTCCCGAGGGGTGTGGTAATCTGTTGCGTGCATATTTTGACGCACATTTTACAAAAATTGATATGGCTATTTGATATGGGAAAATATAGACATGCATTCATTTGTGTATAAAAATGCTGTTTATGGTAAAAGCGAGATAATCCATGTTTGATTCACACTTTTGATTATAGGAGTAATCGTTCTGGATATTGATCCGGCGCAAGGATAGTGCGCTTGCGTTTGTACTTATTTTTTAGGGCCAGAAAATATATTAATTTGCTTATTGTGTTTATGGCCTGAATTCATATGTATTACATATTATTAGTACAAGTAGAATCAGTCCTATATTGTATATTTTGGATGGGTAGGAGGGACTAGATTCTTGTATTCCGGTCTAGCGGAAGTATGAGTTGTCTTGACGAGTCGTGATGAGTTCCGATGTACTGCTTACAAATGGCGGGGTACGTTTTTCTAGAGCTGGTCCTTTCGTCAGGAAAAAATGTCTTACGAAGTGGTATTTCTTCTGAAGGAGATGGTGTCTCTACGATAGTTTGTGTTCGAGACTCTCCTTATGTCAGTATATAGATGATTCGGACTCCAGGTAAACCCAGCTCCTATTTTGATGATCTCTCGTCGGTTAGGCCTAGCTTGACTTTTGGTGCTTCGTTATGCTAGTGTCGTGTTTGGTATCGACGAAGATGACAGATTTTCCTGCAGCGGTTATGGCTACGTGAAATTAACCTGATCACCGTAGAGCTGTATGGAAACATTTATGAAATCCTTTATATACCCATTACAAATTAACTCTGGCTTATATTCTCCTCCCTATGCATGAGTGAACGACAACTCAGGGAGGTAGCCATGTTGGATTTCGGTCATCATATGTTTTGATCACTGCCAAGAGAACAGATTATTTATCTTATTATCGGACAGTGACAGAGAGATCTCAATCCTGCTAGAAACCCCCCTTCGTGGTTTCATAATCTATACTACAAACTATGGACGTCAAGTAACTTTAGTTATTTATCGATTCCTTCACTGACGCGTTTAGTCAGATAGGGGAATGCGGCCATAATGTATCATGACATTGAACTTTGATGTACTGCCATTATTTCTGAATGTGTCATGACTTCAGATCTGCTATGTATACCTACAAATTGATATGTCAACGAACCATGATGTACTCGTATGTCCCAGTGTGTACGTCTGAATAAATTGAGTAAACTAAGATTCCAGCAGTCTGCATTGGTGCCTTGTAGACAAGTGTGAGTGGTTATATTGGTCAGCACACGAACAGCACACCATTCGCGGTAATCACACTCTACACTTCTACTTCATACATACACCATCCTGCGTCGGCTGAAGTGACCAAGTTCAGGGCCTGCTTCCCCCTGGAGCCTTTGCCTTCCCTAACTCAGGACTAGGGTGAGTTACCCATTTACAGCTGGGTAGACTGGAGCATGCCTGATCTCAACAACACACCACTCTTTCTTACAGAGCAGACAGACTGATACTTTACAGTGGTGTACTACAGGTGTAGTAAGAAATAACGTCTTTACAGTAATGGACACCAAATTTCCAACTTGTACTAAAATTTTATTTTACGGAATTAATGTTTCAATCTTGGCATGAAGAAACTTTCAAACTTTAACAATGAAATGATGTTCATTAAAATTGGTTTGGACTTTTATTCTTTGCGACTGAGGCCTCCGTTTCAGTAAGGTGTATGGCCTCCTCTGGCCTCTATCAGAGAACGACATCTCCTTGACATGGATCCGATTAGCCGTTGGATCTGTTGTTGTGGGATGGCTGCCCACTCTTCCCGCAGTGCAAGAGACAACTGTCGGAGATTGGCTGGAGCCACGTCTCGCTGGCGGAGTCGTCTGTCGAGTTCATCCCATAAGTGTTCTATGGGGTTCATGTCTGATGACATGGCTGGCCACGGAATGGTCTGGACGTTGTTGTCAGCGAGGAACTGAGTGGTGAGTTGTGGCTCATGAGGTCGAGCGTTATCCTGCTGAAAAATCGACCCTCGTGCAGCCAGAAGTGGAAGGACGTGAGGACGAAGAATTTCAGTGACGTATCGTTGGTCATTCAGGCGTCCTTCAATTTGCACCAGGTCACATCTTCCCATGAAGTTGATCGCCCCCCACATCAGTACACCTCCACCACCATGTGGATGAGCCTCATCAACGCTGTTCTGGGCGTAGCGCTCATGGACTCTGCTGTAAACTCTTCTTCGTCTATCGTGTCGCTGGAGCACAAAAATGATTCATCACTAAACCAAACCCGTCTCCAGTCATTCCCAAAAGTCCATTGACGATGCTGGTTCGCCCACTGCAGTCGGTTCTGGCGATGCCGGTCCGTAAGAACAGGACCTCTGTAAGGTCTTCTAGCCCAAAGACCAGAGTCGTGCCGCCGGTTCCTGACCGTTTGATCTGAAATTCGACGAGCTGCTGACATTGACTGGACTGTGGAGGACGCAGATGTAAGTCGATTCCTGAGGTGACGCAGCCGTATGAAGCAGTCCTCGGCAGGAGTTGTGACTCTGGGTCTTCCTCTGCGTGGCCGGTCTTCCACTGAGCCAGTTTCTTGTAATCGCCTCAAAATTCGACATTAAATTGTCTGGCCACTACACTTTGTGACTGTCCAGTCTGTAAACGTCCAATGATGATGAGTCGTTGTTCTGTAGTGAGATGAACCATACTTGCGCATTGAATTTTCAACTGAATTTATTCGAGGAGAGTAAATCTTTTATAGGCATTCAATAATATGGTCAGAGAGTTTTGTGTTCAGTAAGTTTCACGGGATTCTCATGAACCTGTCACGAGTTATTGTCAAAAATGTTGTTTTGACCTTGACCTCTCCAAAAACGTTGCGTTTCTTTTTTTGAACAGTATAGAAACAATTAGCGAATAAGACTAGAAACAAGCAGCAAATAAGACCAGACACAAGCAGCAAATAAGACTAGACACAATTAGCAAATAAGACCTGAAACAAGCAGCAAATAAGACTAGACAAAATTGGCAAATCATACCAGAAACAAGCAGCAAATAAGACTAGAAACGAGCAGCAAATAAGACCAGACACGAGCAGCAAATAAGACTAGAAACAAGCTGCAAATAAAACTAGAAACAAGCAGCAAATAAAACTAGAAACAAGCAGCTAATAAGACTAGAAACCGGCAGCAAATAAGACTAGAAACAAGCAGCAAATAAGACTAGACACAAGCAGTAAACAAGACCAGACACAAGCAGCAAATAAGACAAGACACAAGCAGCAAACAGAACTAAAAAAAGCAGCAAATAAAACTAGAAACAAGCAGCAAATAAGACCAGACTCAAGCAGCAAATCAGATTAGAAACAAGCAGCAAATAAAACTAGAAACAAGCAGCAAATAAACTAGACACAAGCATCAAATAAGACTAGAAACAAGCAGCAAATACAACTAGAAAGAAGATGCAAATAAAACAAGACACAAGCAGCAAATAAGACCAGACACAAGTAGCAAATAAGACCAGACACAAGCAGCAAATAAGACTACAAACAAGCAGCGAATAAAACTAGAAACAAGATGCAAATAAAACCAGACACAAGCAGCAAATAACGAAAAACAAGCAGCAAATAAAACCAGACACAAGCAGCAAATAAGACTAGAAACAAGCAGCAAATAAAACTAGAAACAAGATGCAAATAAAACCAGACACAAGCAGCAAATAACTAAAAACAAGCAGCAAATAAAACCAGACACAAGCAGCAAATAAGACCAGAAAGGAGCAGCAAATAAGACCAGAAACAAGTAGCACATAAGACCAGAAACAAGCAGCAAATAAGACTAGACACAATTAGCAAATGAGACCAGAAAATATTAGCAAATAAGACCATAAAAGGCAGCAAAAAAGACTACAAACATGTAGCAAATAAGACTAGAAACAATTAGCAAATAAAACCATAAACAAGAAGCAAATAAGACCAGAAACAATTAGCAAATAAGACATGAAACAAGCAGCAAATAAGACCAGAAGCAAGCAGCAAATGAGACTAGAAACAAGCAGCAAATAAAACTAGAAACGAGCAGCAAATAAAACTAGAAACAATCAGCAAATAAGAACAGAAACCAGCATCAAATAAGACCAGACACCAGCAGCAAATAAGACTATAAACAAGCAGCAAATAAAACTAGAAACAAACAGCAAAGAAAACTAGAAACAAGCAGCTAATAAGACTAGAAACAGACAGCAAATGAGACTAGAAACCAGCAGCAAATAAGACTAGACACAAGCAGTAAACAAGACCAGACACAAGCAGCAAATAAGACCAGACCCAAGCAGCAAACAAAACTTGAAAAAGCAGCAAATAAAACTAGAAACAAGCAGCAAATAAGACCAGACTCAAGCAGTAAATCAGACTAGAAACAAGCAGAAATTAAAACTAGAAACAAGCAGCAAATAAGACTAGAAACAAACAGTAAATAAAACCAGACACAAGCAGCAAATAGGACTAGACACAAGCAGCAAATAAGACCAGAAACAAGCAGTAAATAAGACCAGACGCAGTCAGCAAATAAGACTAGAAACAAGCACCAAATAAAACAAGAAACAAGCAGCAAATAAGGCTAGAAACAAGCAGCTAATAAGACTAGATAAAAGCAGACAATAAAACTAGAAACAAGCAGCAAATAAGACCAGACACAAGCAGCAAAAAGACTAGACACAATTTGCAAATAAAACAAGAAAGAATTAGCAAATAAGACCAGAAACAAGCAGCAAATAAAACTAGAAACAATTAGCGAAAAAGACTAGAAACAAGCAGCAAATAAGACCAGACACAAGCAGCAAAAAAGACTAGACAAAATTAGCAAATCAGACCAGAAACAAGCAGCAAATAAGACCTGAAACAAGCAGCAAATAAGACCAGAAGCAAGCACAAATAAGACAAGACACAAGCAACAAATAAGACTAGAAGTAAGCAGCAAATAAAACTAGAAACAAAAAGCAAATAAGACCAGCAAAAATAAGATAGAAACAGCAGCAAAAAGAACTAAAACAAGAAGAAGAAACTAGAAACAAGCAGCAAATAAAACTAGAAACAAGCAGCTAATAAGACTAGAAACAGGCAGCAAATAAGGCTAGAAACAAGCAGCAAATAAAACTAGAAACAATTAGCGAAAAAGACTAGAAACAAGCAGCAAATAAGACCAGACACAAGCAGCAAAAAGACTAGACAAAATTAGCAAATCAGACCAGAAACAAGCAGCAAATAAGACCTGAAACAAGCAGCTAATAAGACCAGAAGCAAGCACAAATAAGACAAGACACAAGCAACAAATAAGACTAGAAGTAAGCAGCAAATAAAACTAGAAACAAAAAGCAAATAAGACCAGAAACGATCAGCAAATAAGACAAGACACAAGCAACAAATAAGACTAGAAACAAGCAGCAGAAAAGAACTAGAAACAAGAAGAAGAAAAAAACTAGAAACAAGTAGCTAATAAGACTAGAAACAAGCAGCAAATAAGACTAGAAACAAGCTGCAAATAAGACTAGAAAGCAGCACATAAAACTAGAAACAAGCAGCAAATAAGACCAGAAACAATTAGCAAAAAAGACTAGAAACAATTAGCAAATAAGATCAGAAACAAGCAGCAAATAAGACCAGAAACAATTAGCAAATAAGATCTGAAATACGCAGCAAATGAGACCAGAAGCAAGCACAAATAAAGCTAGAAACAAGCAGCAAATAAGACCAGAAACGAGCTGCAAATAAGACCAGACACGAGCAGCAAATAAGACTAGAAACAAGCAGCAAATAAAACTAGAAACAAGCAGCTAATAAGACTAGAAACAGGCAGCAAATAAGACTAGAAACAAGCAGCAAATAAGACTAGAAACAAGCAGCAAATAAAACTAGAAACAAGCAGCAAATAAAACTAGACACAAGCATCAAATAAGACCAGACACAAGCAGCAAATAAGGCTAGAAACAAGCAGCAAATAAAACTAGAAACAAGATGCAAACAAAATGAGACACAAGCAGCAAATAAGACTAGACACAAGTAGCAAATAAGACTAGAAACAAGCAGCAAATAAAACTAGAAACAAGATGCAAATAAAACCAGACACAAGCAGCAAATAAAACTAAAAACAAGCAGCAAATAAAACTAAAAACAAGCAGCAAATAAAACCAGACACAAGCAGCAAATAAGCCCAGAAACAAGTAGCACATAAGACCAGAAACAAGCAGCAAAGAAGACAAGAAGCAAGCAGCAAATAAGATTAGAATCGAGCAGCAAATAAGACCAGAAACAAGCAGCAAATAAGACATGAAGCAAGCAGCAAATAAGACAAGAAGCGAGTAGCAAATAAGACCAGAAACGAGCAGCAAATAAGACAAGAATCAAGCAGCAAATAAAACTAGAAACAAGCAGCAAATAAGACTAGAAACAAACAGCAAATAAAACGAGACACAAGCAGCAAATAGGACCAGACACAAGCAGCAAATAACACCAGAAACGAGGAGCAAATAAAACTAGGAACAAGCGGCAATTAAGACCAGAAACAAGCAGCAAATAAAACTAGTCACAAGCAGCAAATAAGACCAGACACAAGTAGCAAATAAGACCAGAAACAAGCAGCAAATAAAATAAAAACAAGATGCAAATAAAACCAGACACAAGTAGCAAATAAGACCAGACACAAGCAGCAAATAAGACAAGAAACAGGCAGCAAACAAAACTAGAAACAAGATGCAAATAAAACCAGACACAAGCAGCAAATAAAACTAAAAACAAGCAGCAAATAAACCCAGACACAAGCAGCAAATAAGACCAGAAAGAAGCAGCAAATAAGACCAGAAACAAGTAGCACATAAGACCAGACACAAGCAGCAAATAAGACTAGAAACGAGCAGCAAATAAGACCAGAAAAGAGTAGCACATAAGACCAGACACAAGCAGCAAATAAGACAAGAAGCAAGCAGCAAATAAGATCAGAAACAAGCAGCAAATAAGACCAGAAACGATCAGCAAATAAGACAAGAAGCAAGCAACAAATAAAATTAGAAACATGATGCAAATAAGACTAGAAACAAACAGCAAATAAAACCAGACACAAGCAGCCAATAGGACCAGACACAAGCAGCAAATAACACCAGAAACGAGGAGCAAATAAGACTAGACACAAGCAGCAAATAAGGCTAGAAACAAGCAGCAAATAAAACTAGAAACAAGCAGCAAATAAGACCAGACACAAGTAGCAAATAAGACCAGAAACAAGCAGCAAATAAAATAAAAACAAGATGCAAATAAAACCAGACCCAAGCAGCAAATAAGACCAGACACAAGTAGCAGATAAGACCAGACACAAGCAGCAAATAAAACTAGAAACAAAATGCACATAAAACCAGACACAAGCAGCAAATAAAACTTAAAAACAAGCAGCAAATAAAACCAGACACAAGCAGCAAATAGGCCCAGAAAGGAGCAGCAAATAAGACCAGAAGCAAGTAGAACATAAGACCAGACACAAGCAGCAAATAAGACAAGAAGCAAGCAGCAAATAAGATCAGAAACGAGCAGCAAATAAGACCAGAAACGATCAGCAAATAAGACAAGAATCAAGCAGCAAATAAGACCAGAAACGAGCAGCAAATAAGACCAGAAACAAGCAGCAAATAAGACAAAAAGCAAGCAGCAAATAAGACAAGAAGCGAGCAGCAAATAAGACCAGAAACGAGCAGCAAATAAGACCAGAAACGAGCAGCAAATAAGACCAGAAACGAGCAGCTAATAAAACCAGAAACAAGCAGCAAATAAGACAAGAAACGAGCAGCAAATAAGAACGAACGAACGAACTTTATTTTCAAACGTTTGAGAATTGTGCACGCAGGCCCGTCTGACATTCTGCCCTTCTGTTCTCTCACCTTTCATACTGAATTCATTTATTCTCACATGCATTTTACATATCAATGTCAAGGAATTCAACTTTGTAAAGTAAAATAAAATAGCACACTCATATTAACATTAACTACTTATAAGAATGACATAAAATATGTTGAAAAGTACAAACATCGCCATTAGAACCTACAGTTGACATTATAAGGAATGATAATCCGATTAGGTGGACATGTAATCAGAACTCATAAAGTACTCGAAAAGTCTACGATTGTATGAATAGACACAATATTATTGTATATCATACAACTGTATGAATAAGACCATGGGTGGGTTTGAAAAAAAATCGAAAAAAGGTGATTCGTCTTACGAGGACAAAAGACAAAGAAAGTAGTCTACGTTACGGCCACAAGGCCTTCGTCAGGAAAAGAAAGACACCGCAGTTCCCCTCAACTCCTTTGTCTTTTGTCCTCGTAAGACGAATCACCTTTTTTCGATTTTTTTTTCAAACCCACCCATTGTACTCCACGTCTTACCGCAATTCCCCTCAACTTCCTCGATGAATAAGACCAGAAACGAGCGGCAAATAAGACCAGAAACAAGTAGCAAATAAGACCAGAAACAAGCAGCAAATAACACCGGATTCAAGCAGCAAACACGAACAGAAATAAGCAGCAAATAAGACCAGAAACAAGCAGCAAATCAAACAAGAAACAAACAGCAAATAAGACCAGAAACAAATAGCTAGAAAAATCAGAAACATGTGGCAAGAAAGAAAAGAAACGAGCAGCAAATAAGACGAGAAACGTGCAGAAAATAAGACTAGAAACAAGCGGCAAATAAGGCCAGAAAGAAGCAGCAAATCAGACCAGAAACAAATAGCTACAAAGGCCAGAAACAAGTCGCAAGAAAAACCAGAAACGAGCAGCAAATAAGATAAAAAACGAGCAGCAAATAAGATCAGAGAGAAAAAGCAAGACAAACCAGAAACAAGTCACAAGAAATATCAGAATGAAGTTGCAAAAAAGACTAGAAACAACCAGCAAGTAACACCAGAAACAACCAGCAAGTAACACCAGAAACAACCAACAAGTGACACCAGAAACAACCAATAAATAACACCAGAAACAACCAGCAAGTAAGACTAGAAACAACCAGCAAGTAACACCAGAAACAATCAACAAGTAACACCAGAAACAACCAACAAGTAAGACCAGAAACAACCAACACCAGAAACAACCAACAAGTAACACCAGAAACAACCAACAAGTAACACCAGAAACAACCAGCAAGTAAGACTAGAAACAACCAGCAAGTAACACCAGAAACAATCAACAAGTAACACCAGAAACAACCAACAAGTAAGACCAGAAACAACCAACACCAGAAACAACCAACAAGTAAGACCAGAAATAGCCAGCAAGTAAGACCAGAAACAACCAGCAAGTAAAACCAGAAACAACCAGCAAGTAAGACCAGAAACAACCAGGAAGTAAGACCAGAAACTACCAGCAAGTAAGACCAGAAATAACCAGCAAGTAAGACCAGAAACAACCAGCAAGTAAGACCAGAAACAACCAACAAGTAACACCAGAAACAACCAACAAGTAAGACCAGAAACTACCAGCAAGTAAGACCAGAAACAACCACAAGTACAACCAGAAATAACCAACAAGTAAGACCAGAAACAACCAGCAAGTAGGACCAGAAATAACTAACAAGTAAGACCAGAAACAACCAACAAGTAACACCAGAAATAACCAGCAAGTAAGACCTGAAACAACCAACAAGTAAGACCAGAAACTACCAGCAGGTAAGACCAGCAACAACCAGCAAGTAGGACCAGAAATAACCAACAAGTAAGACCAGAAACAACCAGCAAGTAGGACCAGAAACAACCAACAAGTAAGACCAGAAACAACCAGCAAGTAAGATCAGTAAAAACTAGCATGAAAGACTAAAAATAGCCAGCATTATATATGTTTTATGTTCTGCTGATGAGCACTTGTATATTCAGCATCCAGGACAAAATATCTTGCCTTGTGGCTTCTTGTTTAAATTTTTATTACTTCTACAGTACGCGGAAATTTATCATTTGTGGCTCGTGCCTAGAAGTATAAATGTTCCGTATCGTGTAGTTTTCAAAACTGATTACCGACGTCGTAAGGTCATAAGAAACAAGCTGATGTCTTTCAAGTTCTACTATACCAAACTACTGAGTATACGCTTTCTTATATACTGGAGAGCTGGATATATTTGCAGCCAAACAGACGCAGGTAGGTAGGTAGGTAAGTAAGTGGGTAGGAATTGAATGGATGGATGGATCGATAGATGGATGGATCGATCGATCGTTAGAAGTATGGATGGATCGATCGATCGAAAGAAGGATGGAAGGATGGGATGAATCGATAGTTAGATGGACGGATGTATGGCGAAATAGAAAGAAACAGACAGACAGGCAGGCAGACAGACAGACAGACATATAGATAGATAGATAGATAGATAGATAGATAGATAGATAGATAGATAGATAGATAGATAGGTAGGTAGGTAGGTAGGTAGGTAGATAGATAGATAGATAGATAGATAGATAGATAGATAGATAGATAGATAGATAGATAGATAGATAGATAGATAGATAGATAGATAGATAGATAGGCAAGTAGGTAGGTAATATGTAGGTAAGTAGACTTTTTGGTTGATTGACTGATTGATTGAATGTTGGATCGGCTGATTAATGAAGAAATGTAGCAAATATTGACAATGCGTTCGAGATAGATCTCAAGTTTTTCGTTAGTGTAAATGTAAAGCCCAGTCTTGACATATGTATGCAAGTCATGGACATTGACTACAACCTACAAACGCGAGCTCTAAACCTCAGAAATGAGGTATCTGAGGAAGGTGGTTGAAGTAACAATAAGAGACATGATCCGTAACCAGACGATACGTCGTGGCCTCAAAACCCAGCCTCTGCAGACCCGAGTAGAACAGTTTCAGTTATGATGGTTTTGCCATGTCTGCAGAATGGGAGAAGATCGGCTACCACGAAATATCTGGGAAACCAAGACCCAGGGATCCAGACCTCCAAGATGACCCAGAGATTGCGGGGAGGACAACATTTGACAATCTCTAAACTACCGAGGACTAGATTGAAACGAGGCCAGGAGGAAGACAGACGATAGGATAGTACGGCGCTCTCTCTCTGTGGTTAATCTCTACATCCCAGGGTAGAAGAGGAACTACTAAGTAAGTAAGTAAATGAAATGCACATCTTTTTTTTCTTCCGGGCTACAAATACGATTTTACTCCCTTAGTCCAGGTGGGCTAATTAACTTTCGTACAGACTACTTGAGGAGCCTCGGTAGCCTAGTGATTAGTGCACTGGCTTCCTAGCTCGGAGGTTCATAGTTCGATCCCCAGTAGAGGTATGATTTTTTTTAGACCACAAACGGCTCCGGGGTCGACCCAGCCTCATGAATTGGGTACCAGAGCAACTTCTGGGAAGGTTAAGGCGGCCGTCGTGATGCTGACCACATCACCCCTAGTGTGCCGGTGGTCAAGAAAATATGGGCATAACATCAATTCCCAAAATGCCCCAATGGACGTGTAACGGAATCCTTTACCTGTTTTACAGCCTACCTGTTAGACTTTAATTTGTGATAACTAAAAGGCAACGGTAGTCTCAAAGCAGATACTGTTGTAGAGGGGTGAAGGGTTAGAGACTTCACAATACTAATTCTACCTTCGAGAGGTATGGGTGACCAGTTTCGTTGCCTTTGCCTTCCCTAACTCAAGAGATGAGTCAAGTACCCAGTTACAGCTGTTTACACTGAAGCGAGACGCAACCATGTTTCAAATCCGGTACCTTTGCCACTAGAGGCCAGCGATCTAACCCTCTCTGTCATTTGGACGCTCTTATGATTATTAATTGTAGCTAAACACAAACGGCAAAAGTGGACACACAAAAACATTTAACAAAAAACAAAAAAAAACAGTCCGCCAAATAATTCTTCATTAGTTTATTGGCCATTTAAGAAATGACGTATGATTATACTCAACAAATATTGCACCGCGTGCTAGTGAGCAACCATGGACACATCAATCTGCGATAAAATAAACACAACGCCAATCGCAACCCATCACACCATAGACTTCAAAGATCTCCTGAATTCATGTTACAAACATCGAAGCGAAAAATTTGCCTTTCGTTTTAAATATATTTTGTATACCAATTAAAAGCATTTAGCAGTTACATTACGTACGGTGTTCTGCGTTTTAATTTCAATGAGTAGTGTAAATCGTGTTGAAATCTGCACGTCATAGTTTTTTTTAGTGGGCTGTCAAATTAAACACCACAGGGGAGACTGTGATTGCTACATCAAAAGAGTGCATAATGATTTGTGTTTACTTTACTATTAAACTTTGAAGGATTTGTCTACCATAAAGCAAGAAATGCAACACGCATCAGGCTTTGACTCAAACAACGCATCTAGTTTTCATTTTGCGAGTGCAAAACCTTTAGCAAAAACCCGCAGAGCTAGAGCTCACACTGCGAGAAACCTGTGTCAATCAACCAATAACCTTTAGCTCCCCAAGGAGCATAGGCCTTCAACAAACAAATGCCAAGTCTTCCTGTCCTGTGCCATCCGCTCAAGTTCTTTCCATGTTTTCCTCATCATTTTCACCTCTGTTTCCAGTTCTCTTCTCCGTGTGTTTTTTGGTCTACCTCTGCCTCTCTTTCCTTGTGGATTCCAGAACAAGGACTGTCTTGTAATGCTATCAACAGGTTTCCTCAATGTGTGTCCTATCCATCGCCAGCGTCTTCTTCTCAACTCTTGTTCCACTGGCACTTGTCTGGTTCTTGTCATCAATTCCACATCTGTGACTTTGTCATACCATTTCAGTCCTTCTATTCTACACAAGCACCCGTTTATAAAAGTTTGTAGCTTTTTGGTTGTTGTTTTTGTTGTTGTGTATATCTACAATACTACGGCCAGATGGCCTACTCGTCACTACTTTTTTTGGTCCGTCCTAATAAGACTTAGGTAAAAGTAGCCCCATGGCAGAAATTGCCGCAGGGGACTGAAGTGTTAGAGACTTCATTATACTAGGTCCAGCTTTTTTCTATGAGGTTGCCAGTTCTCTTCATCGCTGCCTTTGCCTTCCCTAACTGACGAGCAGAGTCAGGTACCCATTCACAATAGGTACACGGTTCGATCTCGGAACCCGGCTACTTTGCCGCGAAAGGAAAACGCTCTAACCATGTAGCCAATAGGACGCTCTCGTTTTCTTGTCTTCCTATATTTCGTTCTCAAAATATTCTTCTCCGCTTCCAGCTTTAAAATTAAAAAAAAAACAACAATAAAAAACCAAACTACAAGGCTTTTTTCTATAGAAAATGCTAAACCTGAGAATAAACATGTGAAACATCATACAAGAAATACAAAAACAATTTCGTACATCATTTTTAAAGGTTAAAGAATTAAGCAATTGTTTCGTGTGTTTCTCTGATGTTTGCAATGCGATTAGATAAACCACTTACTGTTTTATAAATGCTAAACACAAACCGATGCTTACAAATTCTGCACTAAAATTGCAAAAACTCTGGCTAACACGAAGTAAATAAGAATACAAATACACATAAACATATGTTTTTAATTCTTTCTTTTTTTAACTAAAACCAAATACAGTAGTTATCTCTGACACTAACAATCATGATTCCCACCGCTGTTAGTACGCCATAGCTGTACGGTGCACCCTACGGGCCATGTTCTCTTCATAAGCTGACGTGATGATGCATCGAACGTGACACAAGAGGATATGAATTGCTTTGACATGTTGATTTGTGCTAGCAATCTAAATACAAGTTATACACACACCCAAAAAAAAAAAAAAAAGATAACGGATGTCGTAAATCTTAGTGCTTTTACAGAGCCTAGACAACTTCGGCAACCGAAGCTTTCATTTAAATGTCACGTCATTCCTATTAAATGGTTGTGAAACATGAGCAACGATGAAAACATTAACCAAGAAGCTAAAGACTTTCATTAATTGGTGCTTCCGCAAAAAGAAGGATTGAAGTGGAATGACAAGATCACTAATGCGGAACTGATGATAAGAACAAGAAAAACGTCAATGGAACAAAAAATTAGAAGATACACTGGCGATGGATAGGATACATATTGAGGAAACCTGTTGATAGCATTACAAGGTTGTAGCTGGTCTAGAATCCCCGGTTAAGAGAGTTAGGCGGAGAACGAAAAACACATGGAGACACAAAAAATTGAAGACAGAAATGAAATGGATAGGGAATACATGGCCGAAACTTGAACGGATGGCACAGAACAAGAAGACTTGGGGTGAATTTGTTAACGCTCCTATGCTCCTTAACGAGCTAAAGGGGTAATGAATACCAACACAAAAAAGGAAGTTGGGGCATGAGGCAAACCATAATACTTTTCCAGAGCCTAGAAACCATGGCTCAACTTCGGCAATTCTGTGTCATATATCTGGGAATTTCTCTCCAAGTCCTCGGCACCCTTGGAACAAATAAATATTAGTCATCTAAGAAAATGACCACTAGGTCCTAACAAGCGTGTCGTAAAATGTGACTAAAAAGCAGTGGAGTTACTTAATGGGTTCGGTCCGCCCCGGGTGACAGCCAGGAGGGGGTAAGTGACATAGGACACTAGTCCGTACTGTTGTGTTTAAAACTCCACACGCAAGCATAATGCATTTTTATGTGTGTGTTTGGGGTGGAGGATGCCAAATGCAGGATCTGCCCCGGAACCAAATACTATAAGTACGCCCTTGCTAAAAAGGGATTTTGATGAAACTAACAACCTGATCACACTTTAAAAATGTTATAGAAATCAGCTGCGCAAGACTAAATGAAGTTTGTTGACGCAAGCTTCTTGTACAAGGCCTTATTCAGTGGTGTCCTCAGATTATTTATTTTTCAACTAATATGCCATCTGGCGTAGGTGATCAAGTCTTGCCATACCTTCCTGCCCCCAAGGCTATTTATCAATTGTGTTGCTTAATCCCTTGTCACGATGTTAAACGGTTCCAGATCTTCTCTCTTTGTCGTCGTTTGCATCTTTTCAAAGACATCTTTCAGCGCATTTGGATTACTCTTTTCAGCTGCCCATGGTACTTGTAACATATCCCATAAAACCACATCAATGTGGCCTCCATAGATTTTCATACTTCTAAACTGATTGTCAATGATTCAATTCTATATGCCACGATTGGCTCTACATAACACTCAAGAACTCAATTTTTTGCTTCCGTCGACAAACATTTGTTGGATATGATACTTAGCATTTTGTAGAACGCCGCTTTTGTCTGGACTACTCTGCTCTTCACTTCTGACATGCATATTTCATACGTAGTTATTAAGTGTCTATGTATTTGAATTTATTGACTTGTTTTAGATATTTCTTCTTAGGCTTTTATTTTGTTTAATTTATTTTATAAGGCCTGAAAAAGTTACCCGTGTCATCAGTTGATCTTATTTCTTATCACTTTTTACTGTTATCTGCAGAAACAGCAAACCGAACGCCGTACTATAAATTACAGTAAAACATCCCAATGTTCTCCAAGGCCAGTGTCGACTGAGATGCCGCTGATATAATAGACGCCAGGTGGCGCTGAGAAAGTTTAATGGTTGGAAAACAATGGTGTAAACAGGGTTTGTTCGACCAAACGAGCTTTCGTTACCCAGGGCATTATCCACTTTAATGCGGTCATATGACGGTTAATACGCCTTCTGTCTTTTCACTTGGAACAAATATAATGACACAAAATTCCTAAGATAAGGTCATGTCAGCAATTGAAAAGTATTACCACAGCGAGGGATAACAAGATAACAGCTCAAACTTCAATCATTGCACAAGAATGCTGAAGATTACTCTAGATTACATCAACCGCCTCGCTGCCTGAAGATCTTATTTGAACTTTCTTAAAACAACTGCAATCTTGTTTATATACAAACACAGATGGAGCGTGATATGACGGTAATAACATCACTTTAGAGCACTGCTGGATTTAGTAATTGTTCAAGGGAGGGGCGATACATCAGCACCCCGCCCCCACCCGCTTATTTTTTACACAAATTTTTAGACAATTTAAAAAAAAAAAATAACGAATTTTGAAAAAATGTGACAACTTGATGTTGATGTTGTTGTTGTTGTTGCTGATGATGTTGTTGTTGATGTTGTTGTTGTTGATGTTGTTGTTGTTGTTGTTGTTGTTGTTGTTGTTGTTGATGATGTTGATGATGTTGTTGATGTTGTTGTTGTTGTTGTTGTTGTTGATGTTGTTGTTGTTGTTGTTGTTGTTGTTGTTGTTGTTGATGATGTTGATGATGTTGTTGCTGATGTTGTTTTTGATGTTGTTGATGATGTTGATGTTGATAATGTTATTGTTGTTGATGTTGTTGTTGTTGATGTTGTTTAACTAGGGCTGCTGAGCTTCTCGCTCTTTTGTAGCCAATACCAAGTTGACGACTCCTTGGTATTATCTACACTGTATCAATCAATTAATACCCTTTAGCTCCCCGAGGAGCATAGGCCTTCAACAAACACATGCCATGTCTTCCTGTCCTGTGCCATCCGCTTAAGTTCCTTCCATGTTTTCCTCATCATTTTCACCTCTGTTTCCAGTTCTCTTCTCCATGTGTTTTTTGGTCTACCTCTGCCTCTCTCTCCCCGTGGATTCCAGAACAAGGACTGCCTTGTGATGCTATCAACAGGTCTCCTCAATGTGTGTCCTATCCATCGTCAGCGTCTTCTTCTCAACTCTTATTCCACTGGTACTTGTCTAGTTCTTGTCATCAATTCCACATTTGTGACTTTGTCATACCATTTCAGTCCTTCTATTCTACGCAAGTACCCATTTATAAAAGTCTGTTGCTTTTTGGTTGTTGTTTTTGTTGTTCTCCATGTCTCAGAGCCATACAATAGGACTGAATTGACATTTGAGTTGAAGATTCTTATTATCGTGTTGGACTTGATTTCTCTTGTTCTCCATATGTTTCCCAAAGCAATGAAAGCTCCTCTTGCTTTTTGTATTCTTATTTTGATATCACTGTCTGTCCCTCCAACGTTGTCTATATTACTTCCAAGATATGTGTACGATTCTACATCTTTTAGTGGTGTTTCTTCAAGTTCAACCTTGTTATCATTTCTTGCATTTATTCTCATAATCTTTGTCTTTTCTCTGTGTATTTTCAGGCCCACTTGTTGTGACCTCTCATCGAGAATTTTCATTTTCTCTTGCATCTGATTATGGTTATAGGACAGAAGAGCCAAGTCATTTGCAAAATCCAGATCATCAAGCTGTTTAGTCAGATTCCACTGGATTCCATTTCTGTTGTGTGATGTCGATGCTTTCATAACCCAATCTATTGCTAGTAATAAAAGAAATGGAGACAAGAGGCATCCCTGTCTCACTCCCGTTCTAATCCTAAACGGCTCTGTAAGTTGTCCTTCATGAAGAACTCTGCATGTCATGTCTTCATATGTTTTCTTTATTAAATTAATGATCTTCAGGGGAACTCCATAATGCCTCATCAATTTCCAAAGCGATTCTCTGTCTACACTGTCAAATGCCTTTTCATAGTCCACGAATCCGATGTATAGCGATGAATTCCATTCCAGACTTTGTTCAATTATTATTCTCAATGTGGCTATCTGGTCTGTACAGGATCTATTTTGTCGAAAACCTGCTTGTTCATCTCTCAGTTGCTTGTCTATGGACTCTTTTAATCTCTCAAGGATGATTCTGTTCAATACTTTTCCTGGCACCGATAGTAACATTATTCCTCTATAATCTGTGCACTCTTGTAAATTTTCCTTCTTAGGCAACTTGACCAGATAACTTTCCTTCCATTCTGCTGGTGTTTCCTCTCTCTCCCAGACTTTGCCAAGTAGTTTGTATAATATCTCTGTAGAGGAATCAATATCTATTTTGATGGCCTCTGCTGGAATGCAGTCTGAACCAGCTGCTTTTCCATCTTTCAGAAGCTTTATGGTTTTCTTTATTTCTTCTCTACTTGGTCGTTCACAGCTGATTTGTAGCTCCTCTCCTGTTGGCTGGATGTCTGGGGGATTAGTTCTTTCATTCATAACCCTCCACTCCCAAAGGAGCATAGGCCTTCAACAAACACATGCCAAGTCCTCCTGTCACGTGCCATCATCTCAAGTTCTTTCCACGTTCTCCTTATCATTTTCACCTCTGTTTCCAGCTCTCTTCTCCATGTGCTTCTTGGTCTACCTCTGCCTCTCTTGCCCTGGGGGTTCCAGAACAAGGACTGCCTTGTAATGCTATCAACAGGTTTCCTCAGTGTATGTCTTATCCATCGCCATCGTCTTCTTCTCATCTCTTGTTCCACTGGCACTTGTCTAGTTCTTGTCCTCAGTTCCACGTTGGTAACTTTGTCATACCATTTTAATCCCTCTATTCTACGCAAGTACCCATTTATGAAAGTCTGTAGCTTTTTGGTTGTTGTCTTTGTTGTTCTCCATGTCTCAGAGCCATACAATAGGACTGACTTGACATTTGAGTTGAAGATTCTTATTTTTGTGTTGGATCCGATTTCTCTTGATCTCCATATATTTCCCAATGCAATGAAAGCTCCTCTTGCTTTTTGTATTCTTATTTTGATATCACTGTCTGTCCCTCCAACTTTGTCTATATTGCTGCCAAAATATGTGTACGATTCTACATCTTGTATTGGTGTTTCTTCAAGTTCAAGACCGCACTCCACCTCCACGTGGTGGTCCTGGAAACAGTCTGCAGCAGTGCAGTCTGGCTGAGCGAGTGTGGATCGAAATGGGAAGGCAAACCCGGTCCTAAAAAAATGCCGTGCAGAAGTCGGATGTGTCGATCGAAAGGTGCAGATATCACAGCTTAGGCGTAAACAGACACAACGCAACCACCGTCCTTTTCAGGACGAAGAAGAAGAAGAAGAAGAACCCTGTTATCATTACCTGCATTACAAAACTTCAACAAACATGGGGGATTAGTTGGAGATGGTCTATTGAGAAGTTCCTCAAAATGTTCTGTCCATCTCTTCATTTGTTCTTGTATATTACTAAGCAATTTTCCATTCATATCTTTTATGAGGCCATTTGCTTGCTTATATTTCCCTGTTAGCTTCTTTGTGTTGTTTTGTACAGGTCCCTCATATTTCCTTTGGCTGCAGCTTCCTCTGCTTCCCTTGCCAAATCATCAATATATTTCATCTTGTCTCTTTTGATGTTTCTTCTTACTTCTTTGTTTGCTTGTATGTACACTTCATGAGCCTTGGCTTTGGAGCTCTGGTTTTGCTTCTGTTTAAATCTACTTTCTTGTTTTTTCCTGTCTTCATCTAGCTAATGGTTTCTGTTGTTATCCATGCTTTGTGCTGATGTTCTCTTTTTCTCAGTATTTCTTCACATGTCTCGTTCCATATATTTTTTACTTGTTGCCAGTGGTATTCCGTATCTGTTTCATCTTCCAGCTGTTGGAGTACTTGGTATTTGTTGGATACTGTGATTGAAAATGTTTCTCTTATTTCCTGATTTCTTAGATATCCCACATTATACTGTTGTCTATAGCTATTTGCTGTTGTAAATTTCTTGAGTTTTAATTTTATTTTAGCCCACAGAAGATGGTGGTCTGAAACAATATCTGCACCTCTACATACTTTCAAATCATGCAATGATGACCTAAACTTCTTACTTATGCATATGTGATCAATCTGATTCTCAGTTCTGTGGTCTGGTGATATCCATGTTGCTTTATGTACTCTTTTATGTGGAAATATGCTTCCTCCTATAGCTAGTTGATTTGAAGCACAGAAGTTTGCTAATAGTTCCCCATTCTCGTTCATCATACCTAATCCATGCTTTCCCATGATTTCTTCAAAGCCAGTGTTGTCTGTTCCTATTTTTGCATTTAGGTCCCCCATCAAAATTGTGATGTCCTTTCTTTTCTTATTGTCCAAGACATTTTGTAGTCTGGTGTAAAAGTCTTCATTAACAGATTCTTCTTTATCGTTTGTTGGTGCATAACACTGAATGATGTTTATATTTACTTTCTTTTTGGCTGATTTAAACCTTGCTGTTATAATTCGGGGTCCCATTGCTTCCCATTCTATAAGTGCCTTCTGTGCTTCCTTGGACAGCATTAGAGCCACCCCTTCACTGTGGTGGGCTCTTTCCTCCTCATGTCCTGAGGACAACACCATTTCTCCTGTGATCAATCTCCTCTTCTCTATGCCTTTCCACCGTGTCTCGCAGAGACCCAGGATATGAATCCTGTAATTTGTCATTTCTGCTGCTACCTGTGCAGTTTTCCCTTGTTCACACAGAGTGCGAACATTCCAGGTGGCAATCCTGGAGATTTTCCTAGACGAAAAAATGTTAGTCAGCAACCCAGACTCCTTTCGGCTTTCTCTAAGTTGCTTCATGCGCCTCCTTTCTAGATTCTGTCTTGGGCGGCTGAGTTGATTTATATTCTTTATTTGACTTGTCCATGTTTGTTGAAGTTTTTGTGGTAAAAAGTTTTTTTTACGGGATCGGGTAACCAGCCCCCATGCCCAACCCTCCTTAGTCGCTTTTTACGACATGCCTGGTAGGGTACAGTGTTACTATTCTTTGCTCCCCTTTCGGGCCCCGGTAACACACGCCTATACTAACATGTTAACACCGCTTATACTAACATGCTAACACAGCCTATACTAACATGCTAACACAGCCTATACTAACATGCTAACACAGCCTACACTAACGTGTTAACACCGCTTATACTAACATGCTAACACAGCCTATATTAACATGTTAACACAGCTTATACTAACATGGTAAAACACGTTATACTAATATCTTAACATAACTTTTACAAACATCATAACACAGCTCATACTAACATGGTAACGGAGCGTATACGAACATGCTAACACAATATACAGTTAGCATGCTAAAACAACGTATACTTAGATGGTAACACAACAAATGCTGACATGTTAACACAGCGTTTACTAACATGCTAGCACAACTTATACTTGCATATTAACACAACTTCTACTAATATGTTAACACTAGCTTATACTAACATGCTAACACAACTTATCAACTTGAAAGGTGCAGAATGTTCTGCCGACTTTTGTCACACGACCCATTATTTTACTATAAGTTTTTAACAATTAAAGCAACATTTTTTACGACCCCTACTTAGCTATAACAAAGCCCTTAAACGCGAGAGTATTAACTTTTACTGGTGGATTTTTTAACTCAATTGAATGGTCATCATCATCATCATCATCATCATCATCATCATCATCATCATCATCATCATCATCATCATCATCATCATCATCATCATCACCATTAATTTCCTATTTCTCCCTATGGAGCTTGGAACTACCCCTGCAGCTGCCCCTTCCCCCTTCTTTAGCATGAAGCCTGCATAAATCAATCATATACTCTAGCAGTGATGGTTCCTGTAGTAATGTGTTTGACATGATGAGGTTGCCAACCCTCACGGAACACCTTATATTAGTTGCCATGTACGACATGCCTGATGGAGCAGTAGACGTATTCTTTACTGTTCTCATAAGAAATCCTTGTGAACTACTCGGGATAAATGAACCCTCACTGAGTAGATTCTACAGGGTGGCGCTAAAGTAGGTATGCACTTCCTTACCAAGTACTTACTCGTTATGCTTACTTACTTAGCTTCTGGCTTAATTGATTGATATATCATCAATCATCAAAATCCATAATTCTCGCCGTTTGTACGTCAGTCACATCTAAGGGATGCAACTGTGGTTGAAAGATAGACATTAATTGTATTGTTTCCTTTATAAGTACTCTCCCGAAAATAGTAACACTCAACGAAGAAAAGTCGGTGTAGAACCCAGTTTCACAACACGAAGCGGCACAAAGACAAGCACAGCGTCAGTCACAACGAGCAAATCAGTCTGATTTATGCAGAAATTATCACTGGCAGTAATAAGGGAGACCGAGTCTTAATTCCTCGCATTGACTTAGAACCGAGCGACCGCAGTTTGCCATTTAGGATGCGACGTCGTCAATTCCCAGTGATTTTAGCATTTGCAATGACGACCAATAAGGCGCAAGGACAATCTTTTGATCACGTCGGAGTTTTCCTTCCTGGACCTGTTTTCGGACACGGCCAGCTCTATGTCGCCCTCACCCGAGGAACAAATCATAAAAACTTGAAAGTTTTTGTTAAAAACACTTTTTATCAGGGAACATTCTTTGAAACAAATCCACGCACTTTCACAAAAATGTTGTCATCAAAGAACTTTTATATTGAATTAAAAAATATTTTTAAAATATATTACAGTTTTTGATTTACTTCCGTCATTATTGACGGGTTATTGCTAGTATATATATATATATATATATATATATATATATATATATATATATATATATATATATATATATATATATATATATATATATATATATATATATATATATATATATATATATATATATATATATATATATATATATATATATATATATATATATATAATAGCAATCTACCCAGCTATAAATGGGTACCTGACTTTGCTCTTGAGTTAGGGAAGGAAAAGACAGCGAGGACGGGAACTGGTTACCCACCTCTAGATGGTGGACATGGTATAGTGAAGTCTTTAACACTTCACTCCCCTACAGCAGCATCTGCTATGGAACAACCTTTACCTATTAAGTACATTACATTATTAACAACTATTTCAACGTTAAACTGTTAGTGCTCAAACTGGCCGCCTTTATTATTCACACATTTTTTAAGTCTACCTGTTACGCTGAGACACACTCTATTGGAAAGTTATCTCATTGAATCCAATTCATTACATTCACCAGTGAATTAAAAACATGCCAGAAAGATGTAGTTTTGTTGAAGAATGTTAACAAAAAATACCACGACAGCTAAAACAAATAAATAATGAAAGTGTTCTGCAAAAGATAGACTTAATAAGTTTAGCCAGCAGGTGGGCTTGAATATCAATTTAAAGAAGTCCGAGGTCATGACGCTCAATGTGAGCAACCCTGAGCCCATATCAGTAAGGAATCAGCAATTGGTACAGACAGATACCTTCACATACCTAGGAAGCATAGTAACACCAGACGGCGGGGCAGGCAGAGACATCAATGTCAGAATGAATAAGGCAAGAACAGCCTTCTTTAGCCTAAACAACATCTGGAAGTCCTCCCAATACAGCACAAGCACAAAATTAAGATTATATCAGAGCTGTATGCTTTCTGTGCTTCTCTATGGTGCGGAATGCTGGAGAGTTACAGAGAAGGAAATGTCGAAATTGTCCTCTTTTCACACAACATGCCTAAGAAAAATTTACCGAATCTTTTGGCCAAATACCATCACTAACCAAGATCTGCTTACTCGTAGCAAGCAAAGAGGACATGCACACCATCATAGCTGGCAGACGCTGGAGCTGGGTTGGTCATGTCCTCAGAAGAGACCCCGATGCCATCACAAGAACAGCTATGCTTTGGACCCCTGAAGGAAAACGAAAGAGAGGCCGACCAAAAACAACCTGGCGGAGGACTGTGGAGGCTGAGACGCAAAGAATGAACCAGAGTTGGGGCACTGTACGAAGGATGGCCACCGACCGAGCAAAGTGGAATCAATTTGTTTTTGCCCTACAAGACGCCACTAGGCGTGATGGCCACTGACTGCTTTGACGGTCGGTGGCTAAGGATCAAAGAAGAAGTTCTGCAAAAGAAGCTTATTACTCATGTTCTTCCCCAATTAAAATCATTGAAGGGAAAGGAGATGGAGGTTGACAAACAGAGAAGATACTAGGCAGTTTGACATCATGGCATGGAAAGATGTCAACAACAGTATTGATAAATAGAACGGGAGACAGGAAGTTGTGGAGAAACATGATCGCCTATGCCACGAGGCATGGAACTTGAAGAAGAAGTAAAAACCTATCGGGAAGTACATATTAAGAAAGTGTTTAAAAAGTAAACAAATAAGCAATTAAAAAATTATATATATATATATATATATATATATATATATATATATATATATATATATATATATATATATATATATATATATATATATATATATATATGGGAGCCGCGCTGGTGTAATGGTTACCTCATTGCGCTGGCGATCAGGTGTTCAAGGTTCAAGCCCGGGCTTAGGCATTTGAAGAAGTGTCATCGACCGGGATTTTGACTGAATAACCTGAGATAACCCCTCAGTGGAGGGTTGGAAGGAAAACCACAGACTCCCCCAGCCTCGCAATGACATGTCATTGAGCCGAAGGGCTGAAAGCCCAAGTGCCGCTGCTTAAAGAAAAAAAAATGTGTGGGTGTGAGGGTGTGGGTTGGGTGTGTGGGTGTGTGTGTGTTTAAAAAAAATGAAAGTGGATGCCCATCTACTTTTGCAAAACCCTGCATGAAAGAACGTAACACCTATTCGTCGGTCATCTTAGAACTCTGACTAATTTGATTGGTTGTTAAAACAAGTCTGATTTCTCATTGCTTCTCGCCATTACGACATCACGTCATATAAACAATATACAAAAGATGTCACATCACATGAACATTTCCACATGTTTTTTGCTTTTTTCCGAGTTCACTGAGTGTACGGAGAATAACGTTTGGAAATTAGGCAGGCATACAACCGTTTCCGATAGCCAGACGTCAACACCGCTAGCATGCTTGTCACTTTCCAGATGTACACATGTACAACACACACACATCCGGGAAACAGCTGCGCAAAGAAAGTGCTAAACAAAGAGGACTGCAGGAGTGAACTTGTTGAATTACTGCAGGAGTGAACTTGTTGAATTACTGCAGGAGTGAACTTGTTGAATTACTGCAGGAGTGAACTTGTTGAATTACAGCAGGAGTGAACTTGTTGAATTACTGCAGGAGTGAACTTGTTGAATTACTGCAGGAGTGAACTTGTTGAATTACTGCAAGAGTGAACTTGTTGAATTACTGCAGGAGTGAACTTGTTGAATTACTATGTCCCTTGTCTATCTACTTAAAAAGGTATCGGTAGTCCTATAGCAGAAAGTGTCGTAAGGAGTGAAGTGTTAGAGACTTCACTATACTAAGTCCAGCTGTTTTTTAATAAGGCGTGATGGCCAGTACACTTCCATGCTCACAAGCAGAGTCTGATACCCATTTACAGTTGTGTAGATCAGAGTTTGATTTTACCAGGCTTCGATCCCGGAAGCCGGTAACTGTGCCGCGAAAGGAAAACGCTCAAATCGCTTACCCTGCCTATCTATCTATCTATCTATCTATCTATCTATCTATCTATCTATCTATCTATCTATCTATCTATCTATCTATCTATCTATCTATCTATCTATCTATCTATCTATCTATCTATCTATCTATCTATCTATCTATCTATCTATCTATCTATCTATCTATCTATCTATCTATCTACCTATCTACCTACCTACCTACCTACCTACCTACCTACCTACCTACCTACCTACCTACCTACCTACCTACCTACCTACCTGCCTATCTATCTATCTATCTATCTATCTATCTATCTATCTATCTATCTATCTATCTATCTATCTATCTATCTATCTATCTATCTATCTATCTATCTACCTACCTACCTGCCTATCTATCTATCTATCTATCTATCTATCTATCTATCTATCTATCTATCTATCTATCTATCTATCTATCTATCTATCTATCTATCTATCTATCTATCTATCTATCTGTCTGTCTGTCTGTCTGTCTGTCTGTCTGTCTGTCTGTCTGTCTGTCTGTCTGTCTGTCTGTCTGTCTATCTATCTATCTATCTATCTATCTATCTATCTATCTATCTATTCGCTTGCCAGCCCTTTTGTGTGACTGTTTGTCTGTCTACAGTCCTTTCTATCAGTCTCTCTGTCTGTATTCTGTCTATCTAGTTTCCCAGTAAATATTGACAAAGTTTGTATACCCATCGCTTTATAACGTATCCTGTTATTTCACAAATTGTGGAAGATTTTGTGTTTATCATTATGCCAAATATTTGTATTTGTGGGCGTCAAAAATGAATTAGCGATCTGTCTGAATGCTGCTCTCGTCCCCTCACAGTTTCTCCCTAAAGAAGATCGCGAAAATCTTGTTGTCAGTCTGCTCTTCTCGTGGAGCCAACAGTCTTGGAGGTCGTGTTCTTGCCTTGCTTACGTGGACAAGTATATATCGGCCCATTTTTAATGTTTTGAACATTTAACAGGTTTAGTCTGCAATTACCACTCCTGGGTAATGAGTAGTGTCCTCGTAACTGGCTCAATGCCATTTTTCTTTGACGGTACTTAGTATTGTGTAATTGCTTTTATCTCTTCTTATGCATCCCTGTTGTCTGACGTTTGAATTGTCTTTCCTTCTCCTTTAGCAAGTCTCTCTGTCTTCTCGTTTATATATATATATATATATCTTGAATTGAGCTGTAATCCACTGTATACTGTGTTGAATGTATTCTTAGTTTTCATTAGTGCAGTGGTTGGAAACCGGTCGATCGTACTGTATCCGTAGATCACGTGGAATAATTTGGTGGATCTCCACATGACCGGGGGAAAGAGGGGAGAGAGAGAAAAAAAAATAAGCTCTCTGTCGCTGCCATTATAAGTATAAGTACAGCATCATCAAGGTATTCCCCCCCCCCCCACCCACTATTCCCATTGAAAAACCCCAAAAGGTAAAAAAAAAGGTAAAGGATCCCGTTACACGCCCATTGCGGCATATTGGGAATATGGTGTTAGGCCCATGTTGTCTTGACCATCGGCACACAAGGGGTGACGTAGTCAGCATCACGCCGGCCGCCTTAACCTTCCCAGAGTTGATCTGGTACCCAATTCATGAGGCTAGATCGACCCCGGAGCTGTTTGCGATCTAAAAATATTCCCACTTCAACTGGGGATCGAACCAGTACCGCTGAGCTGGGAAGCCAGTACACTAACCACTGAGCTACTGCGAGAAAGCCAAAAGCTATCGTACAAAAACTCACTTTAATTGTGAAGTTCACAAGATATGATCGCCATCTTTTGTTTGAAGTGAACTGAACATTTTGTAAAATATCATTTACGAGTAGTTTGAGTTTTTCACCTCTCTGTTTGTAGAATGGCAAGAAACAGATCGTGCGGCAGAGATACATGTTTACATATAGTCTGTCATTTTTCTTAATTCGAAATACTCAAAAAAAAAAAAAAAAAAACTTTTATTATATCAAAGTAGAAACTCACTGTTTCTAAAGTAGACAGGCTGTCAGGTTGTTTTTTTATGGCTGCTAAGGGCGGTTATGACATTTAGAGAATATATGGGGATAACTACCTTGGCTCTGTAATAATCCTTGTTGTCCGAAGATTATTGCGTCTTAATATCAAAGATTTAGATATTATCATATAGCAAACAAGCGTTAAGTTTCAAGGAGAAGAAAGAAGACATAAATCGGTCTGACGATTAGAGAGAGAGAGAGAGAGAGAGAGAGAGAGAGAGGGAGAGAGAGAGAAACTGGGAAGCAGAGAGAAGAAGATAAGAGATTATATATAACATATTATATACGGTGTCGGCGTCTGTGGCCTAATGGATATGAACGCAGTTTCATAATCCAGATATACCAGGTTCGAAACCTGCTGCAGGCGGTTTGGTAGCAGATCGCTTTGTGTGGATTTTTAACAATGGTATAAGCGCCGTACCGTTCAGAAAGCAATGGCAAACTACTGAATGAAAAAATTGCCTAGAAAAATCACAAACAGCTAATAAAAGCTGATTGCCACGTCCTGTAAAAGATAAGCAACTAACTATATACGGTAATATCTACAAATAACGAGTAAAATCCGGTAGTACTTCACTGCCAGTGATATACATTATGAACAATCCGTGAAGACAAAGCGGTCTGTGGATGACAGAAATGTAAAACTTTACCTACTGTTTCTTTTAACCAAATGTTTTCTCTTAACACATGCAACTCACCACTCACCGGTGTATACCACATGCGCTTGCGCTGACTATCTTCTACGTCTAATTGGCTGTTCGGCTATTCTCATTGTTTGCCAGATGGGAGTGAGGTTGGATAAAAAGTTGACAGCAGTTATGGTACTGTGGACGGACAAACGGAAGACGAGGAAACTCTCCAGTAGTTTTCACATCTGTAATGAAGTACGTATGCTGACACGCGTACAGCATGTACATGAATGATTCAGATGCCAGGGATGAATCTCAGACGTATAAGTTTGCTGATGTCATCACTTTATTGACGACAGCCGTGCTGACTGGCGTTGGCAACCATGCCCCTTTAATCCCTACGATCTGGTATTTTGATTCATATATATTTTTTCCGTTTCTTCCGATGTCAGGTGGTCTGCGCGTGCTTTGACGCCGACTCAAACTTCCGACTATATGGGAGGGGCCGACAGAGTAATTCGGAAATGATCGTTTGACGCATTTCCTACTCTGTGATAATTTTAAGGCGTAACCTCTCTGCCACAGTTTTTCCTAGCTACGCGTCCTCTAACAGTTGCGTTACCTCATTGGGGCACGTTATTTCCCAGGAGAGCTGACGCCTCTGCTAAACGTTCCGCTAGATGTCAGATCATTAGAATACAGTAGCATTTCCTCTCAAAAGTTGTATCTTTTTTTTTTTCTGACGGGCTGGTCAGTGGAGCTCAATTTGTTGTCTTATGAAATCAGAAAGTTATTGTTCTGTATATAATGTTTAAAAATATGAAAAACAAATTTGTTTATTCACTTTTATTATTGTAAATAATTAGGAGACCTTCCCATCAGAAAAATATTTATAGTATATATGATTCCTGTATACACATATTGGGATCTTAGCTGGTGCTACGGAGTTGTGCACTGTGCTGAGATCCTCCTCGTGTGATCTAAGGGAGAAGATCGGAGCACTGATGGAGTTGCCCGTGTGCAATGATGATGGTCCTTAAAACGAAAGTGAACTGTTGTTATTGTTATAAAAATACACTAAAACAAAAAAATACATGTTCCATACAATCTATTGCATAGAATAAAAATGTATGGGAAGTTATTAATCAGTCATTTGTCATTAATCTTCCACTCATATGTCAAGTCAGTCCTGTTGTATGTGTGACAAAACGTCTGAACATACTCTTTTGTGTGATCTCTCACACCTTCAGCCCTCCGGCAGTATCCTTTCTTTTTCTTCAGTTTTCTCACTCATCGCTTTTATTTGGAATAAATCACGCCTTGTCATTTGTATTTTCACTATTTTGCTCTATGCTGGACATAGCACGTTGAAGTCTCTAACACGCCACTCCCCTAAAGCAGTATTTGCTACGGGAGTAATTCTTATCTTATTGTGTCGCATTCACGCTTAACGAAGACGTGTTAAGTTACGCCAGGTTATTAGACGGTCAGCGACAGTATTTCATCACAATATCGGTCTGACCATCTTCTCAAGCGACGAGGCGTGTTTATCCAAGGAGTGTTGAATAGAAGCAGATTTATTTATCTGGCGAAACACATTGATAACCCGTGCAAGAGGCGGAACTTATGACATAAGCGCTTCCGGGCCATCCTTGCTATACAAACAGTACCGTCAGTGTGACACCTGTGGGCAGACAAGAGTGATATAATCGCTTCCGGTCACTTGGTTAAAAAGTAATCATGAGTGTTTTACATTTTAGACAATATGAGTCTACAAATGTGTTTGTGAGAATGTAAGCAAGATATCATATTACCATATATGGGAGACGTGACCTTTTGCAAAAATTTCCCGTGTAGGAAATGTTTTGAAAGTGCCACATCCGACCTGTTTGAAATGATTGGATCTTTCTGATTAGATTCATAATATTTTTGGAGGGGAATATAGGCTGATTTTTTCGCAGTTTTGTTTCTCTGTGATTTGCAAGCTCGCCAAGATAACATCAGACCTTCGCCACAGTGAAGAACTAGATTTATAATTCCTAATTGTTATCCGGACCTTTTATTGGAGAACCAGATAAGACTTATAAAGCACAGGAAATCTCTTTCAAATTTTAATAAGGAAAACCAGGACTAGGAAACTGAAGTAACACGGAGTCAGAAAGGGAATCTATTGTATAATTACAGCATCCCAGACGCGTGTAAGAGAACGATTCGTCTCTTTTATTCATCTCAGCAAACACGTCTGTAGCCAGGATTGGCGTAAGTTGTGATTTACATTTCATGTTTTATTTCTAACATGTGAACTAACATTTATATGTATATATATTACCATGTGAAGTTTAATGTGTGAAACTCGCTATTGGATGTCAACGTCATTTTGGGCTGGCAACCTCAGTATCTAGAATGATGATTCATGAATCACCACTGCACTGGCTGGTGATTGCTTTATTGATAGTTTCGTAAAGAGAACTAAAAGCGTAAAGTAGTTCCAGGTTCCATATGGAGCAGGGAGGGAAAGATGAAAGAAATTATGTACATTCTAAGAATAAGACTTACATTTTCAAAGCAGTGTAAATGTCTCTATAAACATATTCACTTTAAAAATTAATGTAAGTTTTCACGCTTTAAACCAGTGTAAATGTAGATGTGAAAATATTCATTTTAAATTAACAGAAGTTTCAAACTTTTCCACAAGTGTAAATGTAAATGAAACATAAATGAATTTATATTGTGAACACTTTTCAAACAGTGGAGATGTAAATGTAAAACATATTATATCTGTACGTTTAACCTTTTTTATTTAAATGTAAAGCTAAAGCTTTTCAGTTTAAATGTAAAGGAAGTTTTATCCCGAGGGATTAAATTTAATTCTCGTCGAGAGTAAATTATGAAATGGGATGGTAGAATAGAAGAGGGGTTGGGGGGGGGGGGCCCTCATAAATGTGTCGGAAAAACGCCATACTCAGAAGAGCGTTTCGTTTCTATTTCTATTACCAGTTATTGGTGGTACCAGCAAGAAGTACTATCTCTGGAACCAAGTGAATGTAGAAGTGGACTGACGTTTTGCAAGACGCCATCATAAGAGGGTCTTATAGACAGACGCAGAACCAACTTGGCCGTTACTCCTTGAATGTTCTGGGAACGTGCGGCGCCTTTGACCAAAGACGAGCGAGAGCAGAATGAAAGAAACTGACCCAGCAGGAGAAGAAACTACCAGTGGCAGCTAAGTGCAAATATCCGCTGCCAAAAGTGACCTCCTTTATTCAGTTAAATCCCAATCAAGTGATGAAACTTTTCCATAACTATTCAATTTATTTTCCAACTGTTAAAACATAAAGTGATTATTAAATTGTGTTATTTGTAATGTTACAAATTTAACTTCGATTTAATCCTTTTAAATGTGCTACATGTTTGTCTCAGTCAAAGTGACTAAACCCACACTCTAAACACAGCTATATACATATATTTATATATATATATATATATATATTATAATAATAATTCTACTGATTAACTCAGCGGTGGGGGCTTAACGAGCTACAATAAACCATTGCTAAATTCTTCATAAAAGTGTCGGCAGATTATAGAATTAACGTGCTTAGCGACAGCCAGCATTGTTTTCGCTTATCTGAATATCTTATGAAGACTCCCATGTGATAGAAGCTTTACTACTCTTCTATCGACATTTCTGCCAAGAGTAATCTTGTGTAAAGATAGACTCCATTAAAGCCTATAATAGATACTCTTGAGTTTTGGCCCCCATGGACCACTACTGCAAAGCAGGGAAGGCAATACCGTCACAGTATGGCCCAGAAACACGGAGAATAGAAATCAAAAAGCTACAAATTCATAAATGGATGATAGCGTAGAATAGAAGGATTGAAGTTGAACGACAAGATCACTAATGTGTGTGACGATATTCTAAATACAATAGCTAAATTAAATAATATTATAGTGCATAAGTCAAAAATAAGACAGAAAATAAAATTTGAGTCCAGTGTCTTCTTCCCCACGCCAGCCGGTATGCGGGTTTTGATAAGCCTAATAGCCGAATGAAGGGTACTGTCTTTCAAATTCGTCCTTGAGATTAAATGTAACACTTTTGCAAGTTCAAGACGACAGAGTGATAGAATAAAAGAAAAGGAGGGGAGGGAATGGAAAGACAGAACCTAGGGTACGCCGTCTCGCGTTGATTTCAAAAAGCCAACTCGAGCGACATAGCCTTGGGCAATTTTCAAATTACGATACAAAAAAGTTTAAAGGAAGGCGAGATGGTCCCATTGGCCCAAAACTACATTATATATTATCGGAAACGTAGACTGCTCGTTGCCATTTTGAGAAAATTTTCTGTTGAACAAGGAGCGATGAGAGCAGGCTGGTGCTTTTCAAACCTATAGACAGCAGTCTGGACAAGGCAGATCTAAAGTGTGCCATAAATTGTTTGCCAGTCATCGTTCGCTTGTGTATATTTCATTGAAATTTGTGGTAAGATTGATTTTATTAACCTTTTATTTAAAATAAAGTTTGAATGTGAGATACTGCAATACGACTTAAGTAAGTGGGTCCATGGCAGACTTAGGCAGAGCCTAGAGATTGATCCATCATATGATAGACTATCAGAGAGGTGTAGTACTACAAGATTATTATGATTGTCATCAAGGAGCATAACACCTATCCTATGGTATGGAAAAAGATTACTGCTGGAATTGCAGAGGCGTTGTAACCATTAGGGGAGAGGAATACTGGTATACATTGTCACCTAAAAATATAATGGTAAAAAAGGTTGTCATAAAGAGCTGACCCTATTTGTTTGTTTGTAATGTGCCTGTAATTAATTGTGGAATATTATTGTATACTTGTTATAAAGAAGGACGCATAACCTTCTTATTTCAGGGTTTTTTGGTACTGACATTAACGTAGTACCAGGCTCGTGGAAACTGTTCGATTCCTGACACTGTTTGCATATTTCGGGCACATGCTGGATGCCATTGCCTTTCAAGAAGGGAAACAGATTGTCCAGCGAGCCTATGAACAGATCTACCGGTGTTATCCTTCGAAGATAAGTGCCTGTTCGGCACCAGGAAGCTCAACCTCTAGTTTAACATAAAGACTGTGAATATTAATAAAAAATTCCACCAGTGTCAAATGAAAAGAAAACAAACAATAGTGCGTGATGTTAATCAACAACCTACCATTGTATACCAGTATTAACCTAAGTTAGAAAACTACATCTACACACGTATAATATAATAACATTTGTATTATGGACAGAAGATCCATGGTGTTATTTAATTGATGTAAATAATTCTTTTGATTTCACTTTTGATTGCCAGTCCTGATTCAGAACAAACTAGAACCAGGACAATAAATTGTAAAAATTTAACTTTTACCCAAAATTCAACCACTGACTTACTAAAGATAGTCTTTTAAAGTGTAGTTTGTATGTGATTGTCGTAGTACTGTTGTGTTGTGTTGGATAATAAAATAATTGTTTATATGTTTAGTTGGTTAATGCAACATCACACTACATATTCATAACCCTAGACACCAAACGTAGTCATCATACATTCTAGTCAAAGAATAAGTCTGAATGAGATCATAGAGGTGGTAGCAGAAAGGTACCCTGTAAACTTACCATCATATTTGTTATATTCAGGGACCTTCACAGCTGACCTCATTCAGTACACTAAGAGTACATAAAAACATTTCTTAACATCAAATCCACCACAATGTGGAATTGATGACAAGAACCAGAAAAGTGCCAGTGGAATCAGAGATAAGAAGAAGTCGCTGGAGATGGATAGGACACATATTGAAGAAATCTGTTGATAGCATTACAAGGCAGTCCTTGTTCTAGAATCTCCAGTGTAAGAGAGGTGTAGAGAGAGACCAAGGAACATATAGAGAAGAAAACTGGAGACAGACATAAAGAGCATGAAGAAGGACATGCTTTAAGCTGATGACATGTGACAGGAAAACCTGGCTTAAGTTTATTGAAAGCCTATGCTCCTTTGGGAGGTGAAGGGTGATGCTGATGAATTCGTCAAATCCTTCACACAAAAATAATACACTGGTAGCGCGTTATTTACCTTCCTGTAAAACCCATTCTTTAATAGAGTTAGTTCCACCTGATTTTATATTGTTTCATTTATTATAATAAATCGGCTAGGTCAATTCAATTAAAAACTTGATGGATTAAAATATACCAAGAAAGGGGAACTGCGAGCCAAGTTTCATCTGTCAACGATGAGTGGAATATGTAAGGTTTAATAAAGTAGTTGAAAAACACAATTTCAACAAAATCACACTTCCCTGCTTGCCCTCACGGTCTCATTTCCGTTACTTTTAAAATTTCTTCTTTATATCATATCTTTGTCGTACACGAACGATTAAATCTCTCTGTTGGATTTGAATGTTTCATAAAATAAATAGAACAATAACTAGATATATAATTAGATAGACGTGCACATGGAAAGATAGAATGGTGCACAGGTTAGCAGACACAACGAAAGAACTTTATTTTAAAAGGGATGACAGTAGCATACGCAGAACCCTCTAAGTTCATGCCCTTTGTCTCTATCTTGGTACCAGCACACGCGGTCACATTATTAAGAACCGGCAAACAGACACCAGGAGAGACACTCACGCAAACACACAAATCAGTGAGCGGGAGAACGAACGAACGAACGAACGAACTTTATTTTCAAAGGGTTAAGAATTGGGCACGCAGGCCCGTCTGACATTCTGCCCTTCCTCTCTGTAGTGGTGTTTGATGGTATTGTATGATGGTGTTATTACTAAATGTAAATTGTATGAGGCCAGCTGTGAAGGCTCCTGAGATAAAATGTAGTGGTGAATTGTCAGAAGGCCTTTCTTGCTACCACTACGACCTCACACTTAATTTTTTTTTAATGAATGTGGCTACGTAAAGTGTCTAGGGTTATGATATGTAGTGTGGTGTAATGGATTATAAATATACCCACAGATATTAACAAGACTAATAATATTAATAAATGTTAAAATACACTGAACTAACTCACGTGTGTAAAATTTTTTGATATAAGTATATTACATTTATTTTGTTCTGTGTCAATTTTTTAGGTTGACCAGAACTTAAAAGGATTTAGAGATTATGAAAAGAAATGCATAGAATATTATATCATAAATGCAATAGTGTACATATATATGTACTATACTAGTTAGTTTTATTAAAATGTTCTAGTATTCATCTACTTGGGAGGATAGTACTGTTTGTGCTGTTGGGGTGGCCTCATCACACCTGTCTATATTGACTACACAGTGTCCAGAAAATGGTGGGAATCTTTATGGGGTTCTTAGTAACTAAAGGGCGTTGGTGAAAGTCCAGCAGACCAGAGGCTCACTCATCTGGTAGTTGTCGCTCTGGTGCTGAAATCAGGTGGTCCCACCTCTCCGTGCTGGCGGGCAATAATGGTGGTCTCTGTCACAAATACTGCACAGATACACTCGAGTAAAGTCACCAACTGAATAGACCCTGCTTTGTTGACGACAGAAACTCGCAGCTCTGCAATCAAAGTATGGGCCATGTGTCAAAATCTATTCTCTACCCACGTCTGGACACAACAGTGACACAACAACCACATCATACAGACAGGTCAGATCTCTCTGACCAAACAGCACATTTACCATGGTGGTTTTACATCAGATAGATCCTCCCAGACTATAGATCCTGAAAAATGTTTATTAGTTTTCGGCCCTAAAAGAGGATAGGTAATATGTATCATTATTCTCAACACTTGATCTGTCTTGCATAATCCTTGCTGGAGTTTATGTACATTGTTGGTCCCTAGACCCTGACTAGGGCGGGGGGTCTAGAGCAAATCCCTACTTGTTTGTAAGGCTAGATTTCGATATGGCAGTATCAAATCACTCAAACATGAAACAATATTCAAAATATATAAGGAAATAATTTCAATCTTACCAGATTATGAATAAATAACACAGAATTGCTAGCAAAACTCAGCTGAGCTGCTGGCTATAGTATGGCGTCCCTAAATTTATTTCACTTGCTTTCATATGGAATCACCACACTTTAAAATCTGTGTCTATCACTGAACAACTATTGAAGAATGGCCCCACTTTCGCGTCTGAGCGCTAATGATATGATTGTCTGTGGCCAATCACTGCCTCGGTTTATTTTAAATTTCAAATTTCCTACCATAAAGTCATTTCAGTCATGCTTCAGTCAAGTATGGATGTTTATCTGTTAGTCTGTCCGTCTCTACTTGTGTTTCTAAAAAAAATGTGCTTGATTTTTGCTCCTCCATACTAAGTAAATTTGAACACCTGCGTCCAAGGTCGTGTTTTTGTGTGCAAATTGCGACACTTTTTTATTCAACACAGTCTGTCGATGATGTGAACTACACTGTCTTTTGTCATTATCTTCAATATTATCTATCCGTTTGTAAAATTAAGACCATCTTAGTTCACTGCTCAGAATAGGCCATCCGGCCAGCTAATTTTTATATTCCTAACATTAATATTAAGAAAAAATTACTTTTTAATTTTTGTAATATTCCTAACATCTGCGTTTTACCGCTCCATTCAAATCAAAAGCTTGGTATCGCAAAAGCGTCCAATAAATGACTGTGGCGTAACATATCTAGGGTCCCTTCTGTGGAGTTGCTTACTTTTTATGTCAACTTGGGAAACGTGACTTTTCTCCGTTCCCCCCCCCCCCCCAATTGCGTCTCCTTAGCCTTTCCAGTCATATTTTTTTTCTTTTTGATCCGCCGTTCCCCTCCTGTCTAGCAAGTCAATTATTATGGAGGATGATGACCCGCGGTCTAGGCGATCATGTACATCAGCAGCCTACGCATTATGTTTTTATCCTTAAATGTTATCTTTGGAGGGATTTTACCGTTGTATCTCTGTCAATTTCACTACACTCTCTCTCTCATCATATATACTATATCCTTTCAGAGAGAGAGAGAGAGAGAGAGAGATAGATAAACAGTCAGAAGGAATGAACTCTGCAGGGCTGAGAATTAGGTACTCTATAGTTTATCCGACTAACATACTGCGAATCTTTTTTCTCATAATTTAAGCTGTTTTCGTACATTCTAATCTGCATGGAAAATAATCAAATACACAAGTAGGCCTACTAGATAGAGAGACAAACAGACTGACAGACTGATAGAGTGACAGACAGATAGACAGATTGACAGATGGACGGACGGACGGGCAGACAGACAGTCAGACAGATAGATAGATAGATAGATAGATAGATAGATAGATAGATAGATAGATAGATAGATAGATAGATAGATAGATAGATAGATAGATAGTTAGATGGGTGGGTGGGTGGGTGGGTGGGTGGGTGGGTGGATGGATGGATGGATGGATGGATGGATGGGTGGGTGGGTAGGTAGGTAGGTAGGTAGGTAGATAGATAGATAGATAGATAGATAGATAGATAGATAGATAGATAGATAGATAGATAGATAGATAGATAGATAGATAGATAGATAGATAGATAGATAGATAGATAGATAGATAGATAGATAGATTTTTCAATCGGCTTATTGTTGAAGAATGAGATCTAACAAACATTACCAATGCGTGTGAGACAAAGAAATAAGTAGAATCTAGGGCATATATGCTTCCAAATTACAGCAAACAAACCCGTGAATTTTCTGTTTACAGACACTCTACTTATGCAAATGTGAACACGAACACACATTAACTCACACTATAATACAAGTACGCACTCCTGCAGACATAAAATCAACACCAGACACCAGCTTTGTATTTATGAAGGCAGACAATGGAATGATCACGTTGGGGAAAAATAAAGTAAACTGAAGGACAAAAAAAGCAGGGCTCTGTGTCTGGCCATCCCCAAGTCTAGGAACTGAGTGGCTCCAAAATGTCCGGTATGATTAAACACCACTGGCAGAAAGCTGGGCCCAAAACATGTGACCAACGTCACGAGAGATCGGCCGCTGTTACATGTCCCACACGGGCTGCCATAACTTGTCCTGTGATTTTTGGGGTGTGATTTGAGTCACGATAGCGACAGGCATAGAAGTATATAAATACAGAGAAACAGACAGACGTACAATTATGTAATGACAGACACAGGGAGCAGACTTCTATAATGATAGGCAGAAAAATATTTAAGTACAAGCTGACAGACTTAGAAACGTATAATGATAGAGAGGCAAAACAATTTATTAATGACAGACTGATAAAGAAGTATAATAATACAGGCACATTGAGGCATAGAAGTGTGTAACAATATGTATATAGGTATTACAATACAGAGAAACAAGAGAGAAGTGGAATTACTTAGTGATAAGCCGTGTGTTACCGAGGGCCGAAAAAGGAGCAAAATATCTTAAACCTGCATCATACAACGCACGTCGTTGATAGTTACTAAAGGGAGTTGGATATGATGTCGTCTATTCCATTCCTATAGACATTTAACGCCGACAAATCTTCAACAACAAAATGAACAAGTTCACCCAAAGCAAGTATTTAAAATATGACGCAACCAAGAGAAAGCCAAAAAAGGTCTGGTTAGCTGACATACCTTTTTTTCCCAGGAAAATATCCAGATTGGGCACTTGGAATATTCAAACTTTAAACGAACAATGAAAAATAGCAGAGGTGGCAGCAAAAATGTCAAACATCAAAAATGACATCCTGGGAGTCGGTGAAGCATGTGGATGAGAACCAAATGGAAGAAACTGTACACATGAACAATGATCATGTCCTCAGGACATGAGCATGTAAGCGCAAGATATTATGAAAGTCTGACTCTAATGCTGTTAAAGGAAGCGCAGAAAGCTCTTCAAGACTGAGAAGCAATAGGACCCATATTAATACAAAACTGCCAAAAGGCAATACAAATCAACATCATCCAATGGTTACTACCAACTAATGATAAAGAAGAATCTGTGACAAGAGAATTTTATACAGACTTCAAAATATCATGGATAAAAAGAGAAGTAAAGATGTAACAAGACTGATGGGTGACCTAAATGCAGAAACAGGAGAGGATAAAAGCGGCTTTGAAGAGATCACAGAGAACGTGAAAGTCAAGATAATTTTGTGTTTCCCTCCCGCGTCCCCCTTTTCAGTACTCCTTTCTTCAGGACAAAGCAACAAAACAATGTCTAATTGTTTTAGCTTCCTCCAATACAAAATAGCAGTTGAAAGGTTTGCTGGAATCTGTCAACGAGCTTCTAAACAGACCAGCTCTACAAGATTTTTTCAACTTACAGCCAGCATAAACAGGAGTTTCAAGTTAACTGGTCAAAGAAAAAAAAAAAAAAGAAAGAAATAAAAAACGTTATAAAGCTTCCATGAGATAGAAATCTTCTGGCCCAGATGGTCTTCCAGCAGATGCCATTAAAGCAGACACGTACATCTCTACAGGAATAGTGTATAAATATTCGATAATGTCTGGGAGAGATAATAAATACCAATCGACTGGAAGGAAGGATATCTGGTCAAGTTGCCAAAGAAAGAAGATATGATAGAGTGTATAACTATAGACGTATTGTTATGTCAGTAATTGAAAGATTGAAAAAGGTCATATATACGAGATAACTGAGAGATGAACAAGCAAGTTTTCGACTAAAGAGATCCTGTACGGAACAGATAGCCACACAGCGCAAATTAGCCGAACAGAGCCCAGAATTAAGTCTCCACTTTACATCGGATTTTTTGACTAGGAAAAGGGACTGGGCTGTTTAGACAGAGAATCACTTTTGAACCTGATGAGGCAATATGGAATCCACACAAAACTGATTAACCTAACAAAGAAATCGTGAGGAAATGAAATGCAGTATTTTTCATGAAGGACAATTGTGGTGAAGTGGGATGTTATAAATATTTATAGGGGACTTAGTGTACTGACTGAGATCAGCTGTGAAGGTATATATATCTAATAAGAGTAGTGTATTATATATAACCTTACTTGCTGCCACATATGTATACCTCAGTCAGAATTATTCTGGAATAGTGTGATGACTACGTTATATGTCTAGGGTATGTGTAGGATGAAGTGTAAGTTATAACAACAACAGACAGATAAACAATTTAATTTATTCCACCACACTTGACAACACTGTGACACTCACATACATAAAACACTCTATGAGGATATCTTAAAGGAGTCACTGATAACTTTTCAAATAACAATATGTATTCAGTGCTGTCATGAATGAATATGTGTCCTGATTCAAATACAAATGGAACCAGGAATCACAATCAATTTTAATTACAAGTTATATGTACAGAATTTCTCAATATGAATCTTGTAGTGACATGTATTTTTAATAGTATCCTATGTGTGTCAGTGGTGTAGTAGTAATATGAGGTAATACTGGTTTTGTTTTGTTCAAGCTCTGTTGGTATTTGTCATCATGACTTCAATAGTTTGTCTTTATTGGAACTAGTATTAGAGATGTTCTCAGTTCCTGATATTAAAACAATTAAATTCCCCTCTTGATTATATTTTACACTGTCATTTTAAGATGGGGGGGTACATAATGTTGAGCTCAGCTGGCCACATCAGCTTATCTTGCGTGATGGCGGCAGGAAAAGACTCCTCTGCTCGATTTCTCCCCTGGGCTCTGGAGACACCTCACTGATAGCTAAATGGACCAAGGAGTATGCTGTCCGACTCTGGATTCAGCAAAGCTCTGACCAGGTGCTGCTCAATAACGTTAAGACCACAGTCCCACAATTCATGGAAATACACAGATACGTTGACTAGCAATGAATTCTGGCACAAATACTGGCACAAATTCCCATCTGCTTATGTTCCAGGCTTTTATTTAGCAAAAATATGAGCTGGCTTCAACGCACTGTTGCTTCATCAAGCTTATTTGAACTAGTGGTCTCGAACTAACGCTCTGAATTGTGTATATTCGCAGCTCTAACCAATGAAACCACGTCTCCACATCTTTTCAAAAAAAATACCCCTTCTATTCGTTTCCCATAACAACGCAAGATAGTATTTATAGCCCGACCAATCGTGTTTAGTCTTATATTTGTTGCGCTCCAATCAATTAGGAGTTAACATGGTAGGCTATTTCCGTAACGTAAGGTTTTTTCAAACACGTTATAAAAAAATTTTATGAGCAGAAATGATTTCATGCTGTCAGGCATCCCCACTATTTTATTTTAGCCATGACTTGGTAATTCCTAGACTATTTGCGTAACGTTTTACATATTCTTTGTCAGCAAGCCCTAAGGAACCCAAATATACAAATTTAAAAGAGCTAAGTGGCTGCGTTCAAAATATGCAATTTCTTCTACCTCCTGTTTCGAAGATGTGCTGTCTGTGTACTGTAATGTTTTCAAACGTAAACCTATCTATTGTCATCTTTCCTAATAAGGGTTTTTCAGGATTTAAAAACCTAACTCTGGGAAGGGTAGTGAATTTTATCACTGTCGATTTGAAATAAAGTTAGTGCATGTGGCCTTACACGCGTGATGGCAGCAATTGTGTATCGCGCGACGCATGTTTAGTGTTGCACGTGTTCGGCTTTATGCCTCTCCCTTCTCTCTATCCTTTTTGAGTCCATCTGTTCGTTCGTTTTGGTAACGTAGTATAATTAATGTTAGGATTAATTTAGGTCATTACGCAGTGTGCCTCTCAATGTTTTTCTTAGAAATGCAATACCCGTTTTAATGTGTTGTTTAAACGCTTGTATTTATGCAGTGGCTTATATTTAACGTGGAAACGTTACAATTTGCAGACGAAGCATAAAACAAAGGGGATTTCGAGTACTGTCATTGTGACAGCACTGTTATTTTACCATTCTTCTTCCTTTTATTAAATTTATTTGTTAGGCTTTGCATTTACCTTTTAATTTATATATGTGGATTAGAATATTTCACGACAACAATCCACATAACCTATGAGATAAGAACTGGAGTGCGGCAGGAATGTCTTTGCATCAACTTCTTTTCTTACTGGTTACAGATTGGATTATGAAAACAACGAGATCGAACTACATAAATATAATTCAGTGAACTCTAAGAAAACAGCTTGGCCAACAAGGTTTCGCCGTGATCTGGCTCTTCTATTCCAGAACCGGATCTACATGTAAGACAAAACAACAGCACTTGATGAGAGGTCACAGCAATTGGGTTTAAAATACATATATGGAAGGAAAACACAAGTAACTATCATATGCTTAGTATTTCTAGCCACGGTAGTGGCGTAGGCAAGAACTAGGTAGTCGCCCAGGACGCAAGTGCAAACGAGTGCCCGTTTCTAGAAAAATTGTATAACAAGAGTGAAATATAATAGAAGAGTGAAAATAAAAACTGCATATTTCGCATGTGGTGCCATATGCTAATAAGCAGTTTATTTCTGCCTTTGAGACTGTCACAGTGAGCTTGAGGGAAGTAGAGATGGGAAGATTCAATCAATCAAAACCCTTTAGCTCCCCAAGGAGCATAGGCCTTCAACAAACCAATGCCAAGTCTTCCTGTTCTGTGCCATCCGCTCAAGTTCTTTCCATGTTTTCCTCATCATTTTCACCTCTGTTTCCAGTTCTCTTCTCCATGTGTTTTTGGTCTACCTTTTCCTCTCTATCCCTGTGGATTCCAGAACAAGGACTGCCTTGTAATGCTATCAACAGGTCTCCTCAATGTGTGTCCTATCCATCGCCATCGTCTTCTTCTCAACTCTTGTTCCACTGGCTCTTGTCTGGTTCTTGTAATCAATTCCACATTTGTGACTTTGTCATAGATTGGAAGATTAAGTGTATATATATTTATTTATTTATACACTTAATTTTAATTAAATTATCAGTGTCACTCTGTCCACTGTGTTCTTGTTCCTTGAAAAAGCACTATTACCCATTAAATGCTATTATAAACTGTCTCTCACTTGTACTAGTTGAATTCTTTCTTCAATGTTATTTAATTGAAATGTCACATAGATTGAAACTGATTGTCTTATTCTCTTGGTTGGTACCACTTAGTTTACATCATTTATGAAATACTGCCAGGTGTGGATGTTTATATTTGTGAAGCAGCCCAAAACTGAGCCACTTATCTTTGAAAATTCCCACTATACGACTAGTGCAGCATATGTTGACTTGAGTAAACCCCACAGCTGCGGGTTTCCCAATCTCATCAGATGACAATGCTAGTGGCCTCAGTACAAGTACTTCACAGAGAGGCACTTGTAAAACACGACATCTAATAGCTGACTATGTCTCTACAGGATTTGATATGACACTCAGGGCAGGATATGATCTGCAATATAATATTACCTAGGTAGTATCGCCCAACTATCTCCCTATCCAGACAGGAGGTATAGTGAGACAGTTCAGATAACTGTGGTTAACCACAAGAGACAAAAGAAATCATAAATAACATGATTTATCCAATTACTAGTACAATATTCCAGTAAACTCACTTTTACATTTATGTCCATGATTATCTTCTTTACAAACGCATATGCCTTATGGTAAATGATGTGAAATACCTCAAACGACACAGAAAATCAATTCTTTTCATACATTCCCTCTTCCAGTTAATACAGTCCGATCCAGCAAGTTTAAAATCTTGGAAAGCTTTCCTAAAACTATTATCTCATTCCAATCTGTCTTCTGATTCAAATACACAAATAAATTTACTAACACAAGCTGGGATTTCTTCTAGGAATAGCGCAATGAGATTCTACACAAAACAACCATTTCCATAAAGCAAAATTTTGATAATATATTTATACATATATAAATTTAAGTAATATCTTGCTTACCCTCAATCTCAAACATACAGGCTTTCCAGAATTAATACAGTCTGCTAACACATATGCAAATGGCAATGAAGCTTATGGCAGATGCTGCTTATCCGTGTCTGCAGTTTTTGAGTTTCGCGGTAAGTGTCCTTCTTTCGTTCCATCCGGCTTTATATAGGTCGCCCTCTACTGTCCTGGAGAGCATCTGGGCCAAAGGTATTTTCATTCACGCAAAAACGTGTAGGATAAGGCAACGTGTGCTCTAATGCGAAATCCAAAATACGCCTGGAGTCCTTAATTCTGAACAGATTTCCTCCATCTTCGGCTTATATTACTCTTAAGAATGAGCTCTATCAATTCAGATATTTAACCTATTCTATAGTTTATCCGACTTTTCACTGGAGCAGCCGAAACAGGGAAAAACACAAGGTTCATGCTCCACTGTCTTCTTTTCACAATAACTTCTGCTCTACACCACATCCAGTGAAATTATAGATATCTTCCTGAAGCTAATGATCCCTATTATCAAATCTGGTCCTTCTGTAACAAGGTACTCCATGTATATTCACACACTGCCTTCCGAAATATTTCCATCATCTACACTTTCGCTGTCTCCATGTTGAATAGCCTATCGTATCCTCGACACTACGTGTACCAAGCTGGCGTTTTATTGGTCAGTTACTTCCACGGGTGTTGCGCGGTGTATAATTTTCAATGATCGCCGAGATATGATTCAGACTTCACTGCATTGGTTATAGATAGATTTCATCATGTTTGTGCTTTACTCGATCTGTAGTTCCATGGTAGAAGCTGCCGTAGGGGAGTTAGGTGTTAAAGACTTCAGCCTTTTTAATAAGGTGGTGTGATTAGTTCACTTCAAAGCTGCCTCTGCCTTCCCTAGCTCAAGAGCACAGTCAGGTAGAAATTCACAGCTGATTAGACTGGAACGTTATGCTAGCAGGTTTTGAACCGGCACCCAGTGTTGTGTAACCCTTGTAATCTGAGGAACACCTTTCGTACAAAAGGTCTTCACAACACAAAAGAAGAAATCAACTCGGCCAAGAAAGACGATCCAAGTAGTTTTAATAACGCTCTGTAACTTCACCAAATAATTCCCAACAGGCATTACAAGCACCATTTACCAGACATATAATTCATTGCCCTTTACTCCATAGCCCTTGCCAATGACACCATACTGTCTGACACAGCCGGGCAATGAATAATTTAATTCAATTTTATTCAAGTTAATACGATCTAGTCCAACGTATGCATGTACGTTCAGTCATTGATTATGTCTGGTGCATGAAAGTTTCTGTGTCAAAATCTTAACTTTGACAATAGATACCTTAGACATTACAGAGAAGACTAACTAGCCTTTTTACGGTCCGACAAACTTCTCTCTTTGACGTCATTCCCTTCACCATACATATGCATTATAACACAGAACCGCGCAAAGATAATTGAAGTAACACCCCATCGGGTAAACCCAAATCCTTTAATCATCGTGCGCAGCTCTCAACACCCGGTAAACTGACGGACTGTTAAACAACTTTTTTTTAAATCGTTGCAGTAAAGACTTGCAGTCATTACACATATTCCCTAACACATTTGCCACGATTTCATACACATTGTATAATATTTTCAAATAAATATGTCTCCTTTTGGATTTAAGAAATTGGCTGTAGAAAAAAAAGTACATTCATTTTGGCGGATGCGAAAAACGTTAATAATGCCATTGACAGAAAGAATTAAGTTTTAATTTATTAATTTTGAAACATAGTGTAAACTGCAGATACAATGAAATCTGACTATTCTCAACTGGGTATAGAAGGTGACCCCTGTGAGAACAAGTACCACAAATGTGGTGTTTCGTACACAACTCTTCGGTTAAAATGAGTAAACATGCTTTCACTGATATTTCTGAGGAAAAAAAAAGAAATAATCTTTCCCAATCATTCATCATCGTCAGTTTTTCCTTTTCGTTCCCCACGAAGTATGGAGCAACTACTGCAACTAGCCCCCTTGCATGAAGACTGCATAAAGGATTCATATACTCTTGCAGTGGTTTGAATTACATGATGAGATTGCCGGCACCGTGCACAACTTCATATTCGTCGCCTTACACGACATGCAACAGTAGTACTATTATTTCTTCGTTTCATGAGACATTCCCCGGAACTGCACTTCAACAAAGCTTTTAATATACTTATACGATTTTCATAAATTGGGACAATTCTTGCTCCCTCATCTGCCAAGGTTACACATTTTCAAAACAGGAAATGGAGCAGCTCCAACTTTTCAAAACAGCGAAATATCCATGGTGGCATCACGCATACTGTTATATGTTGATATTTTAAAAATTACGTCACTAGACAAAAATGCCTGTTGATGAAGACGATGATATCAAAGTTAGATCAGTGATAACCAACATGCTGTACTTCCGGGCAACGATCACATTTAAAAGCTGCATAAACAGGGCTTACTACCGGAACGTGGGAATAGCGAATAAAACTGTCCGCACCATTGTTAAACTTGGCGCACTAGACTTAAGAAATGTTAATCGGTTCTGGAATCTTCTTACATCCATTTTTTGTTTTCATCACAGGAATGTTAAGCGAGTTTACAATTTCTTGGGTCGCTGTAGTCTGAAAGAATTGATAAAAGCATGAGCAGACTTCATGGTGAAACATTGTGGCGTGGATTCAAACCCGCCTCTAGAAAAACGAAAGTGACGCGTGAAGTCCTGACACAAGCATGCCCATTGCGTTAGTGTCGATAAGTTAAAACGTTAAGGTACTTGAATAACGGAGATAGACCTTCTGATAAATGAGATTATATGTTGTGGTGTTGCTTCCGTACCATTTTTTTTAAAAGGAAAAATATATCACGTTCAACCCTTGATGGGTTATAATTAGGAAATATAGTGTAGTTAATTCAAGATACTAATTCTGATTTCCGATATCAAAATATGGCATCCTCTCCCAACTCCACTCAGCCCAAATAGAGTAATTGTTTGAATGCATATGTGTGTGCTTTATATGGAAGATTCATATTTCCTGTAGCTTTCCTACGAGTGGTTCAGTCTAATCTAATATGTATTTTTATAGATTCCCCTGTGTTATTTCTGATAGATTTCTAAATTCCTAAAATCTTTCATGAACAGAACCCTAATATCGGAAGGAAATATTAAATTGAGAGCTGACACTGTATAAATCAGTTACTTTATAGAACTGATGGAAATGGGTCAGTTAATTTGATCTGATACGCTGTTTCTTCTGTGAAGATCTGATACGCTGTTTCTTCTGTGAAGATCTGATACGCTGTTTCTTCTGTGAAGATCTGATACGCTGTTTCTTCTGTGAAGATGTCAATTTTCCATGCTTTTTTTGTTTTCTTTTTCTGCACTTATAAAGACAGTAGCAGATGCCTTATGGTTGCTATTCCGCTGCCCAATTCCGCCGTTAAAATAACGAGGCTCCTTTACACTTCAGGATTAAGTGGATACTCTTACATTCATAGCTTCTCTGATGTTATTTAAAGGCACCACAAAATGTGCGTAAAACCATAAATCTTTTAAAATAAGTTCTTTATTGCTTAGCTTCATGTTGCATTTGCTTTATGGTCTCAGCACAGAGCACCTAGATTGGTCACTCTATTTACTTTTCCAAGTAATATACAAGAACGACAAATCTATTCATTGGATAAACTGGTCTTGTAATGTTTCTCTTCTCTTACACGCGTTTTGTGTTTTACGCCACTCCTTTGGTTGTCTATTAATTTTTATTTGCATGTGGAGGAGAAAACAAAAGACGGGGCCCAAAAAAATACTGTTTCACTCCACATCCAAAGTTCCAGTCGTTCTTTTGAGTATACGTCTTTAGAACACAGCAGCCTTGTTGAAGTACAGCCGTTTTTCCGATGTCGTTAAATTCCTGTTTCATTACCTGGACTTTTTATTCATTTATTTGTTTTCTTTGACGATCTTCTTGACATTTCTTGCGCGATGGACCCCTTTGATTATCCCATGAAGACTATGGACCCCTTCATAGAACAAATATCCATAGACGCATAATGATAATTTTTGCATACAAATATTCCATTTTATTACAAAGAAAAATCGTTAGCCTTACATAGACATAGTGAAATACAAAAATAATCTCTCAAAATAATATATATTTTTTAATGAAAAAATCTCTGATAATTTTAAAAGTGAATATTTTGGTGAAAATAAAATTCACATATTCAGTTTCTGTACACGGACCACCTAGAATACATTCATAGACCCTAAATGGTTCGTAGACTACAGTTTATGAAACCCTGTACAAGGCACACATATCTCGACCTTCGTGAGTTATCTGTTTTATATGTGCTAATGGTACAGTTATATAGGTGGCTGAGTGTATAAATTTATGAGTCGTTTGCAGGACTTATATTCTACAGCTGTGTAACGTGTCGTGAAAATGATCATCACCAATGAGACCTTTTTTTTTGGGGGGGGGGGGGGGGGGGGGGGAGGGGAGAATGTGTGTCCTTTCACGATACACTTTAAGCGAGGCTGATCAGTGGTTAGATTTCCCAGTCAGCCTATCAATCCTGTTACATTTCTATTTCTAGATTTGTTTTTTATATAAAATTTACCTTACATTTGGCGAGCCGAGCGCCTTTCAACTTAAACACAGGATCCGTCGGTTATATTAAGGTGTATGTCCAAATATAAAACAAACCTTAAGGTCTGTTTCAATATTCTATTTCCAGTGTCTTTCCTCTTTCTGATTTAAAAGTGCCTGCTTTCTACGTGTATTTGGTTACATATGTATATTCTACCAGGTTCAGCAAGAAAAACATAACAATAAAATAAAAACTCGTAACCTGGAAGGATCGGGAAAAAAAAACAAAGTCAAAGTCAAGTCATTCTTCCAGATGGCGTATTTGGACAGGCTCTTTTCAAGATGGTTTTCTGTGACTTCCGCGAATGTGTTATCTTGTTCCCTCTGTCTTTTATGATCTCCCTTATTATGATCTCCCTTATAATGATCTCCCTTTTTATGATCTCCCTTATTATGATCTCCCTTATTATCAGCTCCCTAATTCATCTCCCTTATTATCATCTTCTTCATTATCATCTCCCTTATTATCAATTCTTCATGTCACTTTTCATCATCATTACCTTTCAGATCCCTGTGGTGCACAAGACTCTAACACATCGACTAGGTCACCAGGAAGCTTACACACTGATGCACTCTTGCAGCGCTAGTTTCTGCTGTAACTGGTTTACACCATGTTACCAATTTAAACTTTTGGGGACCTGCGAATAAAGAAACATTTCTCATAGGCTAGTTGTGCTCACCGCAGATTTTCACAGGAGCATCACCATCTGATTCCATTTTCGGAGCGTATCATTTATTTAGTACTCACTGTTCTTATCTTCTGCAGTTGTTCGTGTGTCCATGATGAAGACCTTGTGGCTGTAACGTAGAAGTAGCAATCGACCGCGGGTTATCGTATAAGCACCATGTTGATCACATCATTCAGAAGTGCAAGAGAGGTCAGGCAGCCCTAAAAACACAATGGCTGCAGTGCACCTGGAGCAGAGACTACTGTTTCTCCTGTATCCTCAGCTGGTCATGTCTGTAATCGAGTATGCCCTGGGAATATTCACGCTGTCAACATCAAAATGTTAACTACTGGAGCGCATTCAGAATGAAGGGATGCATATATTCTTGGGCCGTACACGAGATATACCAATTGTGACTATGCAGCACATGCTTGGATTGCTGTCAATTAGATCCAGATATGCGATGGCCCAGGCAAAAACTTATTGCGAGTAACCACAAACAAAAGGCATAGTCTGCATGGGAACATAGCTGACATCAAAGGAGCAAGAATAAAGAGGGAAACGTCATGGATGGCGCAGGCAGAGGCAACTATTATACAGATGACCACAGTTGACAATATATTCAAAATAGAAGAGTGGAGTAAGTCAGGTGAGAACTGGACGAACTACCAGCAAGTCATCATCAGCCTTGGTAGAAAGTGCAGGACTTGGGCCTATGGGAGGACAGAGCTGGACATTGATCAGCTGATAAATGATCATGCTTGGGATGATGATGCCATTGTGTACACTGATGTATGTATGATCCGTGGTGAAAAATCAGGGTGGGGCTTCTTTTCTAGAGAATCGTCGCTGTACATAGCGGGGGTTACATAATTAAAAACCTCAAGCACGAGAACGAACGAACGAACGAACTTTATTTTCGAAGGGTTGAGAATTGGGCGCGCAGGCCCGTCTAACATTCTGCCCTTTCACTCTCATTAATCTTGCATACTATATCCTTTTATTCCCACGTATTACTTTAAGCGTTAATTTAAAGGCATGCAACATTATAAAGTTAACATAACAGCATTCATTTACAGTATACAATCATAATAAAAATGAGTAGGTTTTTTTTTTTTTTAAATAAACAAGATAGGGACTGAAGAAAAATAATAATAATAAATATGAAATAAAATAATATAAACAATAAATAAATAAGTTCTATATACCGACACTCACTTATGCGATCAAAACGTCTAATCTGTATTTTTGAATGTGTCATCAATCCTCAATACAAAAATTACAAAAACACATTCTCGCTTACATCCATACATTCTTGGCGGAAATTGAAATAATAATAATAACACTTTCTTGCGCACTTCTGTAGCAGGAAAAGTCTTTCAGCAGTTAAAAAAAAAAAAATTATATCTGCATGTACATCACCCATTTAAGCAAACGGAAACATTCACATCTCTAAAGTACAGTGGTATGCGGGTACATTCTCACATACATTACATTATATAATAGTATTACAGAGAATGGAGGTAGAGGCAGCTACGACAGCCTTAAGGTGGCTGTCTGAAACTTCATTAACAAGGGCAATTAATGTATCAGACTCTCAATCCATACGTCAGATAATCCAAAGTGGATGGCCCGGGAATGAATGGAAAACCTTCATAGAAGCCACGAATCTTCAGGAATTGGTGTGGATCTACTCTCCTGGTTATGCAAGGGTGCGCGGCAATGAAAGAGCTGACAGACTAGCATTGTTCTGTGTAAGGGCCAGAATTTAACAAGAGTTTCTTTCCATGCCCACTTATGCCACGAAGGTCTCCCATACTGTATCCTTGGCCTCCTTAGCCAAGTTGTTAAATCTACTGATGGCTTGCTTTTTTAAATTCCTCTTTCTCTTTAACTAGTACATCATTACTCATATCTCTATTGTGCTTTCCGCCACTCATTGGTTGCCCTTTGGTTTTCAACGCATGCTCTCTCCACCGTCTCATTCCACCAAGGTGGTTGTACGAAAGGTGTTCTATTTGTCCGTTTTCTGGCATTTTGACACAGTGTATGTATAGGGTTGTTATGATCTTGAAGGCCTGTCGGATATTTGAAGGCCTGTTTCGGTTTCTTGTGTCTTGTGGTCCTCTCTTTTGCAATGAGGACAACGCAGGGTAAGTGATCACTGTCCTGTACCCTTATAACATCCCAAGGTGGCAGCAACACTAGATATAAAAGCCAGATCTATGACACCATTTGTGTCCCCTGGTTTAGTCGCCAGTCTTGTCGGGCGGCCATCATTTAAAATAGCAAAGTTCGTATTGAGGAGGGCCAGGCTCAAAGCCACACCCTGTCTATTGTCGGCTACGTTTCCCCATTCCTTACATCTAGCATTAAAATCACCAGCAATTAAGCACCTTCTGATAAGTTCCTCCGACAATTCCGATAGGAAAGTCCAGTTACTATCTTCTGGAAGGTGATCTACATGGGCATATAAATTAAAGATTCGTCAATTCTGACCATCAATATTCAATTCGATTCCATGCAAGAAGACTCATCAAAGCATTCATCTGCTCTCGCAGCGGGGGTTTGTTTAACAGTTTGTTTCACATGATAAGGTTGCCAGACCCATTCAATGTTTTTCACTGGGAAGTTAATTTAAACACTCTTTATTTTATACAGACAACAAAGAGTTGCTATCTTTTAAGTATTTTTAGCTGTTGTTTTTGTTGCTGGCATGTAATTCAAAGATGCACTCACACGCCCACACACGAACAGATACAACCATATACACTGAAAGACTCGCACACGCACACACAGATTAAATATGCAAACAATACAAATACCTCGAGACTAGTCCCGTACTGACCCCCCGAAGACAACACAATATTTACTAGCGCCATCGTGTGGGGCCATTTTCAAGGATTTATGCTCACGGGAAGGTCTAAATTAAATAGCACGTGCTGGGCCAAGCCCCTTACGAGGGTCAGGTAGTTTGCTTCGAGTACAGAACAGTGCTGTCAGAAGTTCACGTTTATAAAACACCCATCTCCTAACCCCCTCAAACTCCACCACACATTCACACAATACAGTCATGAAGCAATATGTACTCACACATCTGGATGTTACTATCTCCTTTGTATCAGACAACTCTGGTGAAATTATCACATAAAAAAGGAGCAGATTTGTCTGTTGACGAGTTGAAGTATATAAAAAGTACTCTTCACTCATTTCACCGACCTCGTCCCAACCACACACTGACATACACATATACGCATTGCACTGACCAACCAACCGTTACTCACATATCTAGATGTTACTTTCTTGGTGTATCATACAAATGTGGTGAAATTATTACAAATGAAGAACAGACTTAAGAAATTTGAAGAAAAAAAAAAAACACTTCGGCCAACAAAGCCATCCTCATGGCAAACAAACACAAAAATAAATAGAGGTAGAAAAAAAAAATGGAAGCAAGAAGAACATACTTGGCAATATCTGTAAATAAATAAATATTGCACGCATAAAGGTTTGTTACAGACACTCGTGAGAAATAAAGATGTATAAAACTAGACAACAGAAAAACAACAGAAGTGATAGGCTCGCCGAAGAATCGAACCCAGGACCATTCAAACAGCAACACCGCCTAGCTACAGAAGGGAATCATACTATCCTCCCTGCCAACTAGGCACCACAAAAATAGTGCTTCGTGGACAGGGGTAATTAGCGCGATTTTCCACACGCAACACCGGATGTGTACCAAGGGTGATCCAGCCTAATTATTGACGCAATCACTTCTGCGGTCCCCCTGTTATACAGTAAAGGTCAGATTACACAAGGCAAAGGTGAGTCTCTCACTTCTGTTGTTTTCCTGTTGTCTAGTTTTGCACTTCTTTATTTCTCACGAGTGCCTGTAATTTACCGTTATGTCTGTAATATTTATTTATTTACTGTTTACAAGCCTCAGGTTTCCCATCTTTATTTGTTGACAATGTTTAGGCAATATCTGGTATAATGTGGCAGCTTTGAGTCGAACTTACAATGCGTAAATGTGTTCATTTCCATTTTAAAATACTTTTAAAGAAGGTAATACAAGCGTTGTTTGGGTGTCTCACATTATTAAGCTCTTGGTTCACTAAATTTATGATGATCCTGGAAATTGAAATTTCACATACGCAGTATATTTTAAACTACTGTATCAAAATTAGAAGGAGCCTGGAGTAATCTGCCTCTTGCCTTCCATACAAAAATCGAAGCCGAAAAAGTCATAGAGTTTTAACAAGACTACAGCTGTGAACGGATCATAGAACATGGTGGCGTTGTAAACTAAACTGTGAATAAGATCATAGAAGCTATTGACGAACACAAAATTATGAACTGGATCACATAACTTTTCTATTTGTAATATACTTTTAAACAAACGTTTGTATCCTAAGGCATGTTTTTCTTTTCTTTACTTGTTATAATATTTGTGTGTGAAATGTTACCATCGTTATATCGATTTGTTATAGTTACGTTTTACATTCTTACAGATGACAAGATTGGTCTTGTGTTCTTGTGAGGTTATAAAACTGCTTTTTTTTAAAAAAAATTTGTGTTTAAAGCCAGCGATTGTTATTCACATTTAGTGTTTTTGAATTTAAAAAAAAATCATGAATCCATATCCATCATTTCTTGGAAATCTAAACAATAAGAATTTGCTAGGTATAAAATGACCCTGAGTCTGTAAGTCCAGAAGGAACCGTACCAGCCTTTCGTCAAAGTACGGAAAAGGTGCGCCGTGCGCTGTGATTTGAGTGAAAGTTATCTTGAACTCTCATTAGAATCAACCAACGTAGAGGACAGCAATCTACTGTTTTTGGAATTCACACATCTCTACGTAAGTAACACCTCAAGAATTAACAGAGAAATTCATTAATTTAGTTTCATAATAAAAGAACCAACCAGTACTTCTTTGACGAAAGGCTGGTACGGTTGCTTCTGGACTTACAGACTCAGGGTCATTTCATACCTAGCAAATTCTTATGTATGTCTATGTATGCCTATTAGAAACAGTTTTTGCTTCTGGTCAACTTTATATAGCACCAATCTAAAAGCATATATTCTCATCGTCATGTGACGTATTCTCTCCAGAACGTTGTCTCCATTATAGCTGCTCTGAACGCATCACGACTCTGGGCAAGTCGATCTGCATCAGCCAAAGATAAGTTCAGACTCTCTGTGATGTCCTGGGTCCACCGTCGTCTAGGTCGACCCCCTCCCCTTTTCCCAAGGACCATGCCTTCCATCACTATTTTTTCCAGACTATTATGTCTTTTTATATGACCGACAAATTTCAGCTTCCTTACTGCGATGGTATTTAGGAGCCCAATTTCCCTCTACGTTTAGTGAGTGCAGTACTTATATGCAGCATATATTCTGCACACAGTCAATCAAGCAAACATTTTTAAGCGAATAGTACATTTACACACAAAAATGTAATTACAGAGATGTTGGGTAATTAGTCAAATTACACTGTATTTACATTATTCTTACTTCTCAGCCGTCTATATGTGCTGCAGATACTGAGTGTTTAATGTGTTGGCTTTCATTATTTTCTTGTTATTGTTTTGACGTGTATTGGTTTGGTTTTGGTTGGTTTTAAGGACTATCTTCACTGCACACGGACAACTTTTATCAGTGCTCCGATCGCCCCCATTAGATCACGCAAGGAGGATCTCAGCACAGTGCACGAACTCCGAAGGACCAGCGCGATCCCAATGTGTGTTTTGAGGAATCATACATTCTATAAATATTGAAATATTAGACGGGTATTTTTGTCCTTAGTTATTTAGTTTATGCAAGAAATTGATCTCTGAGTTTTAACTTGAGAAGAATACTGAAGTGAGTGGTAAAGAGAACGAACGAAATTTTTATTTCAACAGGGTAAAGAAATAGGCATAATTGCCTTTTTACATTTCTGCCCTGCAATACAATTTTCAGCGTTTTACAAATTAAAATTAAAATATTTACAACTTCAGACAGGATTAATTAAAATGATCACAATCAGAAACTAAGCATACACAAGTACATTTACTCATAGTCATTCACGCACATATAGAGAACGAACGAACGAACTTTATTTTCAAAGGGTTTAGAATTGGGCACGCAGGCCCGTCTAACATTCTGCCCTTCCTTTCTCTCGTCTTCCATACTGAATCAATTTATTCTCACATGTATCTTAAATAATACTTAAATAATAAAATAACAATAAAATACAATAAAATAAAATCCCAACATTGTAACAGTACAATAACAGTTACACAGATTTACAGTACCTTATTATAATTAATACTAAACAGGACAAAATTATCTTTAAAACCTACATATGATGTTATGTAATTATTTAAGAACATAACTAAATTAGGGTGGCATACAATCTGCACTCATGATGTATTTGAAAAGTCTGTGATTGAATGAATATGGACTAAGCGTGTTTTTTAAGTCGTGTGGAAGATTATTCCACAGATGAGCAGCAGAAAAAGCTAAACTTTTCTTAAATAAGTCGAGCCTAGACTTGAGCATGTGTAATTTATTTAAGCGTTGACTGCGTCTTCCGCTGTATTTGAAAAATAGGCCACAGATATGTTGGAGCATTTTGTGATAAGATTTTGTGAATAAATTTGGCTTTGTTGAAGAGAAGGCGCTTTCTTAGTGGTAATATGTTAAGATATGTATATGGGTCTACACTCTGTGTGAGGTTTTTGTCTGAAATTAGGCGCACTGCACGTTTTTGTAATGAATAGAGTCTTTTAGTCTTGGACATGGTACAGCCATCCCAAATTGTGGAACAATAGTCTAGATGTGTTTGGGAGAGAGAGAGAGAGAGAGAGAGAGAGAGAGAGAGAGAGAGAGAGAGAGAGAGAGAGAGAGAGAGAGAGAGAGAGAGAGAGAGAGAGAGAGAAGAGAGAAATATAGAGTGAAATATAGAGAGTTTGATGAGGTGGTAGGGTTGAGAGGTTTGAATTATGAGCTGTTTTCTGGACAGGGTAAGGAGAATAAGAGAAATAGATAGAGAAAGAGAGACAAAGAGAGAGAGGGAAGAGAGATAGATAAGATCGCAATCCATGGCAACCAGAATGGAGAAGTAAATGAAAACAAAATACTATAGGTTTAATGTTACTATTTAAAAATGATCAACGGCTGGTCGTGATGTGCTGTTCTATTAAATCCAAGAAGATTATTAATCCATTGATTATAAAATAAAGTTTATTTTTATGTTATTGTCTTTCTTTTTTTTAACTGAAATCTGTCCGAGCATGCTTTTTCAACTAACCATCTTAATTTGCAATTTTCTTACCTCAAGAAACTTTCACGCAATCAAAACTTTATTTCGCATGAGAATATCCAACAGACCTGCAAAAAAAAAAAAAAAAAAAAAAATGAAGTAAAAATGAAACCATTAACAAAATATGTGCTAGACGATAACTGTGAATGTTAGCGTAAGATAGAGAGTTACAAACAAAAATGTCAAAGATTGGGAAATAAATGCATTTTGAATGAGTTACAAAGTAAATAATTAAATAAATGAGTCAAACCCCTGGTTAGAGTCCACCACATTAGTTACCTTATGTTGCATCAGAAGGTTTCTCACAAAACGATACCAGAGATGAAGGTAAAATAAAGATAATCCCATAGCAGATACTACTATAGGGGGTGAAATGTTAGAGACTTCACTGTACTAGGTCCAGCTTCGAGAGGCGAGGCAACCAGTTTCACTCCTAGCTGCCTTTGTCTTCCCAAAATCAAGAGCTGAGTCAGGTACCCATTTAAAGCTGGGTAGACGCCACCGTCTTTTGAACTCAGCACTTTGCCGCGAAAGGCCAGTCCTCTAACCACTCTAGCATAAGATAGAAAGTCACAGACATCAGGAAGCTGATGGAAAATGCATTAGTCACAAAGGACATAACAAAATAAACTCTTCAAACCCCTGGTTAGTCCACCAATTTTGTTACCAATATATTTCAACAGAAGATCTGGTTTCTCACCAAACGATGCCAGAGATGAAGATGGATTCATAAATACCACAAAGGTCAATGATTTCACGCTATCTAAGGCAGCGTTCACCGAATAAGAACAACAAATACAACTGAAACCCCGATGTGCACGAGGGTTCAGTTCTTCAGAAACCTGGCGCGCATGACATTCGGGTGAATGGAGCTTAAGAACCTATAGGAATTGATGGGTTAGGTTCTAGGCTGGGGTAAAATATACCTTTTTTTTGCGTAGTAATATAAATGTAAAAATTTAACAAAAATGATAGCATTGTATATCAAAAGTGACTAAAACCATTTTTAAAAAGAATAAATAAGTTTATTTTGATTATTATTGCACTTGTGACACTCTGCAAGTGTATAAATGTGTTATGAATATTATAGCTTGTTGTTGTTGTTGACTTTAGGACCTTGCACAATCCATTGGATTTTGTTCTGTGCATGAGATACCCGGTTTAACCCCATATGGGTTATAATTTGGGTATATGGTGTTCCTAAAAAAATATCAGAGGCAGATTCTGTATCGGTATCCATACCAGAAGATCGGCTGTTCTGAATGTGTGGGTCGTCTACCGAAGTGGCTGAAAACTGAGATTCTGAAAATTGGGACCCACTCATGAACTCCGCTAATGTTGGTTATTGTGTTTTTATCCTCTTTTCCATCAAAAATTAGGTTATATGGAGCCACATTATTGGATGAGATTATTTTCGAGGAGAATACGCAAGAACTTCCCCAGTATTTATGCTACCATGTACTTTGAAACACATTACAAATCAACGCATTCATTCCATTATATTGCCGTGCAATATTTTTGTTCATAATTTTGAAAAAATAAAAAATCAAGTTTTGCACATAATTACCAATCCCAATACTCATCTCGAGTATAATTGAATGAAGGCAATGCATAAACATTAAGGGGTATAAAATATAGGTCGCGCGTATTCAAATTCCCCCGCATGTAACTAGCGCAAATGGGGGCTGAGTGCGTATCTACTATTTGCTGCATAGCGGCACAAGTGAACGGAAAAAAAAACTAACTTTTACTCTTGATTACAAATATTCACGCTCATTAAATGACACTATTCAGGGAGCTATAATTTTCTAGAGAATTATGGACATGACCGCCAGAGTTTAAGCAAACAAGAAAAATGTTAAACAATAATTTTTTTTACTCTACATAGTCCATCCGCCCTTTCCATGATAAACTGAGCTACGCTCTCTGCAGTTTTCTATCGGAACATTCTCATCTCTTTGCACTTGAATTTTGCAGGTTTTATTTTAGGAGAAACAACAATTGCTGGCAGAGTGAAACTTGGCTCGTAATTTTGAACATCAAAGCAAAACTTATGAGTATTTAACATTATCAAGGCTGTAACTGAAATATCTCTGAGTCGAAACTCGCTGTAGTAGGGGGAAAATGAAATATTTAAGTTGTCTGATAAGGCATTTTTAGAAAATCACAATGGAATAAAAATTCGCTCGACATATGGAGATGGTGAAGAATGGGGCGCATCTCAATGAAATAGAAAAATAACAAATGAAGAGGTCCTAGAAAATCTAGGAATGAAAAGACAATTAATCAAATATATCAAAATCAGTAAATAAATAATGTTATGCTATCATCTGCAAGAAGTGAGGCATTACCTATATTGGTGAAACTGGCAGACGTTTGGCAGACAGGTTTCGTGAGCACTTAAATGACATCTATCATGGCAAACATTTACCGGCGGCCCTTCATTTCAATAAGCCTGACCATTCAGGTAATTCTGATATTCATGTCACTGCCCTCCTTTCATGTGTCGGTGATGACCGTACTCGCTTTTCGTTGGAGAATCGTCTTATTTTTCAAATGGGCTGTTTATCCCCAAAAGGCCTTAATGTCCAACATCATGTTGCATAAATTATGGTGGCTTTTCTCTCCTTTTCATTCTTCTTTATTCTTTGTTTTTTCGATCTGTCTTTTTATGTTTTTGTTTTGGTTCGTTTCGTATCCTTTTGTATCTTTTTAAATTGTCGCTATCTTATACGTCACTTCCTTAGACGATTTCTTGGACAAGCCACCTCAGTGTTCAATTCCAAGCATCTTTGTTCATTCTATTTATTTATTTGTTCGTTTCGTTGATTATTTACTTTCTTGATTTTGGTATTTTTTTCAGGTTTTACGATTTTCTTGCATTATTATTGTTCTTTTTTCGCTCATCACTGTGGTTGTTGACTTTTTCCATCTGCTTGTATCGCTCATTTGGTGTATGTTTCTCATCATCGTATGTTTTTGTAGTACCTATATGTAATTCTTGTCCTTGTCACCTGTTTGTAACTGTGGCTGACGAAGGGTAAAACCCGAAACGTCCCATGTTTCATGTGAACCGTTAATTTGTAGAACTGGTCCAATACCGTTTTATTGGCTTATATATATCAAAATCAGACAGTTAAAATATTTTGGCCATATAAAAAGACATAACACCTTACTGAAAACAAAAATAGAGGGCAGAGTTGAAGACAAACGTGCAGGAGGGAGACAGCGCTATAAGTGCGAAGATAACGTCAAGAGATGGACAGGAAAGAGTCTTTCAGTGCACCATCAAGACACGAGACAGAAGACATTAGAGATTCATTGCAACCTGTCTTCGTTGTGGAGATGACAGCTGAGGATGATGATAGCATTGGAATACGTACTTGCAGTAATGTAAACAGCGTCAGCTGAACGTTGCAACATTTGGTTGGTGGCCACGCTAAAAACGAGTTAGCTGAAACCAAGGCTGTACGTAAATAAATTCATTTAAGCTAAGTCAGCTGCGAGCTGGACAAACTATTAATATAAATAAACTGGGGACAATGGGTGACCTTTCCAGATCACAAGCTGCATCCTAAAGGTCAATTGAATTATGATACACCGGTAGATCACACGGGATTATCTAGTGGCATTTTTTTATGACACGGGGGGAGAAACTTTTAACCTGGGTAAAATTTGGACGAAGAATGGCCGCCGACCGAACAAAGTCGAAGCAATTTGTTGCTGCCCTACATGACGCCACCAGGCGTGATAGCCACTGACTGCTTTGACAGTCTGCGGCTAAGGATCAAAGAAGAAGAAGAAACTTTGGACTAGCCCTATATCGCAGCGTTTAAATGTGCTTTTCGCCGCACTACCATTGAAAACCCACAATCTAGCGCAGGGGTTCTCAACCGGTTTTTGCTCATGTCCCCCTCCTGAGCCTCATTTACCTCTGTCCTCCCCCCGCCCCCTCATAGTCGCTGCTAGCTGGAAAAAAGGTACTTTACCATCTTACTGTGGCCCCCTAGAAATATGGCATGGCTCACGTTGAGATCCACAGGTCTAGAGTACTATAATTCACTTTCATTGTAAGCTATGTAAGAAAGATAGACAGCGATCTTGTCTTTGATCTAGTCAGTAAAATATAATTTAGGTTTAAGTTCCACCGCTCCGTCGATGAGCTTGCTGGAAGCAGATATTGCTACACACTGGCTGCGCAGATTATTTATTCAAGATCAATCTTGAGAACGTTCAGTCTTTCTAAAGTAGGTCCCCGCAGCTGCTGGGTTGTCTATCACCGTCCAAAGGCCATGATGAAAATTGATAAGCGATCTTTGCGACTCATTAGGTTGGACAAAGCAACACATATTCGCTAGTACAATTATATATGCACAGGGATTCTAAAATTGTTTAGCGTCCTTTCACGATTTACTTTCACAGCAAGGCGATGGCGCCATTTAGATAGTCCTCTGTTTGATTCCCGGTAAGAGTAACACTGATATTTTGTTTCTGTCGTCTGGTGCCCTCCTTTATGCCATACGAGTGTCTATTAATTGCTTTTATTTATTAGATAAACACAGGTTAGTCACAGGGGCGCACTAGAAAATATCACGTTTCTGTTCGGATTGGAAAATTGCACTGGTGTGTCCCAATGCCGGGTGTCATTTCTTTGTGTTCTGTTGTCTAGACAGTGTTACATTAGATTTGTACATTTGTGGACTATGGAAATGACTTTGACAGTGTAGACATCAATTTCTCTATTAACACACCCACATACTCATACATTCACACACATATGTATATACACATAAATATGTGTGTGGTATATGTGTGCTAGCACTTTGAAATTAAAAAGATACGCTTGTAAAATATTTGACTATTTATCTTTTTTTTTTTTTTTTCAAAATTAATTGCGATTAATAAAATTAGATAAGCCGATTAAAATGTTTAGACTTCTTGTTCATTACGTTCACAACTTATTTGCTGTGAGGTTATTCTTCATTAGAAAATTATTTTTTTTATTTTTAATTAGCGTGTAGCTGTGTCGCGAGAGGTAAAGATAATATATCCTATATATAAAATCCCAGCTTTTTCTGTCAGTGCGTAACGCTAAGGGATGCAACTTTGGTTGAAAGTTAGACATTAATTGTATTGTTTCCCTATTTATTCTCTTTATGTACTATCCCGAAAAATAGTAACACTTACCAAAGAAGAATGCACAAATGACAGTGTGCACAAAAATATTTATAGAATGTGTGATCCCATATACACACATTTGGATCCTCGCTGCTGCTACGTAGTTCGTGTACTGTAGTGATGCACAGTGGTTTTTAAAAATACTTTTGAATAAGTAAAATTGCCGTTAGGTATTGGTGCTTTTGAATTTAATTTCCGTCTTATGACGGGCTTTTACACTAGTACTTATATATATATATATATATATATATATATATAATCTGCCATTTCTGTAAGCTCCATTAGTTCGAGATATCCCCACCAAGTGACTCTGTTTATGACTGGATTTCTATTATTCCTACTGTATTTCCGATATCCTCCAGAGTGAGGTGAATTCTGTTCTGATAAAACAAGATTTACAATATACAATATCGACAACGTTGAGTAGCTTGACGGTAGAAGGTGATACGAAGTTCCAGTCCTGGGGGTTTATTTGTTGGTGTAACCATGGAAGGAGAAAACCCCCTACTTGGAAAAAAAATGTACATAAAAGCCTAATAAAATACGTTACATTTTAACATCGACCCGAAGAGGTCCATGAACCACATGTTAAGAAACCCCGCTCAAAGTTGATAAAAGCAATAAGCTGCTGCCCAACTACGGATCTACGTGAGCAAAATTAACGCTGGGGCAGAAGTAAGCAAGATGATGATCACTCATTTAAGAGAATTTTTCAATACAAGTAATAAATAAATAAGTAAATAAATAAATAAAAGTAATTAATAGGCACTCGTTGGACATAAAGAAGGGCACCTTGCAATAGATAAGACATATACAAGGGGATTGACATAAGTCTTGGGCCTGACCATGAAGGACATGTCACAGAGAGCTGAAATTTTGTATAGTGTTTATCCCTTTTTAATATAGCCACCGTCTGAATTGACACACATCTGCCATCTCTGCTTGACCTTGAAAAGACCTTGGGAGTAAAACACCCTATTTTTCAAACTAAACCAGTCATCATATGCCAGTATAACTTCTTCATCACTCAAAATGATTTCCTTTTAGCTGTTTTTTAAGATTTGGGAATTTAAAAAAGTCTGATGGAGCCAAATCTGGAGAATATGGTGGGTGTGGAAGAATGTCAATATTCAAATCGTTGGCTGCTAGCTGCACAAGCCGTGCTTTGTGAGAGGGCGCGTTGTCTCGAAGCAAAGGAAGATTTTGAGTGCGCGTTATCCCTCGTTTCCTGGTCACAACCTTTCTTAGTTTGGTGAGAAGATCTGCATAGTACTGTCCATTAACTGTGTTGCCACGAGGCAGATAATCTTTCAAAAGGACACCTTTGCCGTCCCAAAAAACAGTCAGCATCATTTTTCCTGCAGATTTCTGCGCTCTCGGCATGACAGGTGTTGGCGAGCCCGGAGTTTTCCATTGCATGCTGGCAATTTTGGATTCGGGGTCATAATGGTGTACCCAAGTCTCATCTACTGTCACCATGGTCTCCAAAAAATCTTTTGTCTTGGCAGATCAGCAACATTCGAGCGGCCGCACTTAAACTGTTGACACCAGTTTTTTTACCGAAGTATATGAAGGACAAGAATCACGAAACACTGGTTCCATCTCCCTGTGTATTTCTGTAGGTGTTTTTCCCTGAAACATCAGAAATTTTATCACAGCTCTGGCCTCCTTCTTTTCCATTGTTTTGTCAAATCTTTGGAGCAGCAGACCCGGTCAATAGGGTACATTGCGCCGTGCATCGTAGCGGGAAAACCCATTAAAGAAACAAACGCGCACTTCACACATTCAGTGCAAATATGATGAACTTTAAATGTGCCAAGTTTCATCTTCCTCCTGTGACTCCTTCATGGTCAGGCCCAAGACTTATGTCAATCCCCTTGTAAGTGATAGCCAAACCGGAAATAGAGCCGAGGTTCAATATTAGCTGTGCGTCCTTTCACGATTTACTTTCACAGCAAGACGATGGTGCCGTTTGGATGGCTCTCGGTTAAATTCCCAGTAAGCCTATCACTTATATTTCTTTTCTGTTGTCTGGTGACCTCCTTTATGACCTACGAGTGTCTGTTAATTACCTTTATTTATTTAACTATTTATTCATTATTCAAGTCCTCAGGTCTCATTTATTATTTGAGAACAAGTAAGGGAGATAACGTTTGTTCAACTACAGTACAGTATCTTGGAGTATAATTAAGGGAGATAACGTTTGCTCAACTATAGGTACAGTATCTTTGAGTACAAATTAGGAAAATGTAGCCTCCTTATCATAATATTTTAGAGTAGAAAAAAGCACGATGGTACTAACTCACCACAGTATTTTAAAATACAAGCAATATAATGTTCTTCATGAAGGACAACTTACAGAACCGTTTAGGATTAGAACGGGAGTGAGACAGGGATGCCTCTTGTCTCCATTTCTTTTCTTACTAGCAAAAGATTGGGTTATGAAAACATCGACATCACACAACAGCAATGGAATACAGTGGAATCTGACTAAACAGCTTGATGATCTGGATTTTGCAGTTGGCTTGGTTCTTCTGTCCCATAACCATAAACAGATGCAAGACAAAATGAAAATTCTCGATGAGAGGTCACAACAAGTGGGCCTGAAAATACACAGGGAAAAGACAAAGATTTTGAGAATAAATGCAAGAAATGATAACAAGGTTGAACTTGAAGAAACACCACTAAAGGGTGTAGAATCGTACGCATATCTTGGCAGTAATATAGACAAAGTTGGAGGGACAGACAATGATATCAACATAAGAATACAAAAAGCAAGAGGAGCTTTCATTGCATTGGGAAACATATGGAGAACAAGAGAAATCAAGTCCAACACGAAAATAAGAATCTTCAAATCAAATGTCAAGTCAGTGCTATTTTATGGCTCTGAGACATGGAGAGCAACAAAAACAACCAAAAAGCTACGGACTTTTATAAACGGGTGCTTGCTTAGAATAGAAGGACTGAAATGGTATGACAAAGTCACAAATGTGGAACTGATGACAAGAACCAGACAAGTACCAGTGGAACAAGAGTTGAGAAGAAGACTCTGGCGATAGATAGGACACACATTGAGGAAACCTGTTGATAGTATTACAAGGCAGTCCTTGTTCTGGAATCCGCAGGGAAAGAGAGGCAGATGTAGACCAAAAAACACATGGAGAAGAGAGCTGGAAACAGAGGTGAAAATGATGAGGAAAACGTGGAAATAACTTGAGCTTTAGGCACCAGACAGGAAAACCTGGCATGTGTTTGTTGAAGCCCTATGCTCCTCGGGGAGCTAAAGGGTATTGATTGAATATAGTGTCTCCATGCTCCACAAGGAACAAAAAGGACAGACGATTAACATCGCGCTTGTGGTACAGAAACTTGAAAGCAGAAGAAAAAAAGATGAAAGTGATAAAGTTAACGAGCCATTGAAAACAGAATGTAACAAATCATTATGGAAATTGTGTAAATTGTTACTAGCACCATAAAAGAAGATAAGACGGATAGATTGTGTAGAAGAAAAGAATGCAGAATAATATAATGTAATAGAAAATAGTCATAAAACGAAACGTACGGGACAAACACGAAACGGATGGAATGCAGTATGACCAACAAATTTCACAGAGGGACTTAGACAGAGAACTGAAAACAACATGAAAAATTTAGTAATAATTTTCATGTAGCAAAGAGCTTTAGCATTCGATGCGATAAAGAAGAAAGGAAAATATGAACAAAACAAAGCAGAGGAAATGAAAGAGATGCGGAAAGACTAATAAGAGGAAATGTAGAAAAGATAGATGGAGAAGAAGGAAGTGAAGAAATGAAGAGAAGTTGGAGAAAAAGAAGGCAGAACAATAAAAATTAAAAACAAGAGATAACCATTAAAATGAGCTGGCGTTCAGATGAATTAAATAACCGTAAGTATGCAAATGCATGAATATCGACTAAGTAATCAATCAATCAATTAATCAGTAAATCACATTTTAATATCTAAACGCCGTTGAAGATCTTAGAACATAGGACTACTCGGAGACACCTGAAATTGATTTTTGATCATAGTACAGTTACTGACATTTTCATTGACTGTATCGAATAAATTGATTCTTGATTTTAAATCGATACCAGTGTCACAGACAGCCGTGCTATCAGGTTTCAGCGCTGCTGTATCTGCGTTGTGCGTTTTCATGCTGACGATTCTGTCGAATTGAGACGCTGCAGAATTATTTGATCATTACACAAGGTTTACGAGAAGCTCAAGTATAACATGGTCAACAAACATTCAGTCTTGCAGGTATTAGACCTCCGGATCGCTTTCTTGCGTCTATTTAGAAGGTATTTTTTCATTCATTATCCTTCTGCTCTTCGGTGCAGAATGCTGGAGAGTAAGAGCAAATGATATTTCTAAACTGTCCTCTTTCCACACTATCTGCCTAAGAAAAATTCTTTGAATTTTCTGGCTGAACACCATCATCAACCAAGAACTGCTGAGTTGGAGCAAGCAAAAAGATATGCGCACCATCATAGTGGGTAGAACGAATGACAGCGATGAAGAGGTCAAGGATGAATTCTATCAACAACTGCAGAAAGAAATGGAAGACACACCTAGATATGATCTTATCGTAGTAATGTGAGACCTGAATGTGAAAGTTGGAACACACAATACATATAATGAAAGAGTAATGGGGAAATGCGGCAGCGGAACAGCAAACGAAAATGGGGATAAATTAATAAGTTTCTGTAGCATTAACAACTTGGTCATTGGAGGAACACTTTTCCCACACAAAGAAATTCACAAATTAACATGGGAATCACCAAATGGTCGGGACAGAAACCAGATAGACCACATCATGATTAATGGTAGATGGAGACATGCATTACAAGATGTGAAGGTAAGAAGAGGTACAGATGTGGGAAGTGATCACCATTTAGTAGTAGCAAAACTGAAAGTGAGACACAGAACAGCTGGACCAACTGTAACTACACAGAAAAGGTTTGACATCAGCAAACTGAAGGACCCCCTTACCAGAAAAGCTTTTGTGGCTGATATAAAGAAGCGATATAAATTTGCCAAAAGTCAGGAAAAGACATTGACTGATGATATAGACCTGAAATTCAACACCATTTCAACAATATATAAGGAAAGCAGTAAATTAATATTAGACAAACATAAAGGTATGTTTTCAGGCACTCGTAAGAAATAAAGAAGTAGAACACTTGGACAACAGAAAAACAACAGACGTGAGTGGCTTACCCAGGGTTCGAACCCCGTACCTTCCGTACGACAACTCCGCCTAGCTATACAAGCGAATCACACTGACCCCACGGCCAGCTAGGCATCCCCAAAAAAGGATGCTTTACTGACTAGTCATCAGTGTGAAACACAAGACAACACCGGAAGTATACAGTGGGCAACTCAGCCCATTAATGACGCAATCACTTCTGTTGTTCCTCTATACAGCAGTATATGTCAGTCCAAACAAGACAAAGACCTTGATACTGTGTCCAGTAAATGATAGAAGACTTAAGGACAGTAGTATAGAACAGAGGGTAGGTTTCTGGTATTGTATAAACATTAATAACACATAAGGAAGGGAAACCCGAGGCCTGTAAACAGTAAATTAATATTAGACAAACATAAAGGTATGTTTTCAGGCCTCGGGTTTCCCTTCCTTATGTGTTATTAATGTTTATACAATACCAGAAACCTACCCTCTGTTCTATACTACTGTCCTTAAGTCTTCTATCATTTACTGGACACAGTATCAAGGTCTTTGTCTTGTTTGGACTGACATATACTGCTGTATAGAGGAACAACAGAAGTGATTGCGTCATTAAGGGGCTGAGTTGCCCACTGTATACTTCCGGTGTTGTCTTGTGTTTCACACTGATGACTAGTCAGTAAAGCATCCTTTTTTGGGGATGCCTAGCTGGCCGTGGGGTCAGTGTGATTCGCTTGTATAGCTAGGCGGAGTTGTCGTACGGAAGGTACGGGGTTCGAACCCTGGGTAAGCCACTCACGTCTGTTGTGTTTCTGTTGTCCAAGTGTTCTACTTCTTTATTTCTTACGAGTGCCTGAAAACATACCTTTATGTTTGTCTAATATTAATTTACTGTTTACAGGCCTCGGGTTTCCCTTCCTTATGTGTTATTAATGTTTATAAGGAAAGCAGCAAATCATGCTTGGGATTCCAGGAAAGGAAGAAGCAAGACTGGATAACACCAGAAACATTAAACACCATAACGATGAGAAAGGAAATGAAAAGAAAGAAAACAGAAGCGAAGTCCCCCAGGTTAAAGCAACTATATAGCGAACAGTACAGTCAGCTGGACAAGGAAGTTAAATACCAAACCCGAGCCAACAAAAGGAATTTCCTAGACGATCTTGCAAGACAGGCAGAAGAGGCAGCACTGAGAAATGAACAAAGCACAGTATACAAAATAACTAATATCATCTGTGGAAAACGAGGTGCAAACAATATTACATTAGTAAGAGATAAGCAAGGAAATATCATCACGACAGCAGAGGGACAGGAAACAAGATGGGCAGAGCATTTCAGAGAAACTCTGAACAAGGAACCACCAGAGACACAATTGAATGTTCCTGAGACTGAAAACGATAAAGATGTTAATACAGACATTCCACGAAAAGAAGAAATTATCACAGCAATCAAAGGGTTAAAGAATGGAAAAGCTCCTGGCCATGATAACTTAAATGCAGAGCTATTTAAGACAGACCCTGAGCTAGCAGCAGAACTATTAGAACCACTATTTGCACCAGTCTGGAAAACAGGGACAACACCAACGGAGTGGAACAAAGGAATAATTGTCAAATTGCCCAAGAAGGGAGATCTTGCAGACTGCAACAATTGGAGAGGAATCACTCTTCTCTCAGTTCCCAGCAAAATACTAGGCAGGATAATTATACAGAGAATTTCAAAAGCAGTAGACCAAAAAACTTGGTAAAGAACAAGCATGATTTAGAAAGAACAGAAGGTGTGTAGATCATATATTTACCCTCAGGAACATTATAGAGCAGTGCTCAGAATGGCAAAGACAGCTGTACATTAATTTCGTTGATATTGAAAAGGCTTTTGACAGCATACATAGGGACAGTTTCTGGAAAATACTGAGGGCTTATGGAATTCCAAGCTGCATAGTGTCAATCATAAAAAGCCTCTATGCCAACTTTACGTGTAGCGTTGGGCAGAGCAACCTTACCTTTGAGGTGAAGACAGGAGTACGACAGGGATGCCCCTTATCAACCACTCTATTTTTAATAGTCATAGACTGGGTGATGTGCCAGACAACAGAGGGCAGTCCAAGAGGAATAAGATGGACTACATTTTCTACATTAGAAGATCTGGAATATGCAGATGACATTGCACTACTAGCACATTCACATCAACACATCCAGGAAAAAACGGATAGACTTAATAAGTATAGCCAGCAGGTGGGCTTGAACATCAATCTAAAGAAGTCAGAGGTCATGACGCTCAATGTGAGCAGCCCTGAGCCCATATCAGTAAGGAATCAGCAACTGGAACAAACAGACACCTTCTCATACCTAGGATGCATAGTAACACCAGACGGCGGAGCAAGCAAAGACGTCAACAAAAGAATGAACAAAGCATGAACAGCCTTTTTTAGTCTAAACAACATCTGGAAGTCCTCTCAGTACAGCACAAAATTAGGATTATATCAGAGCTGTGTGCTTTTTGTGCTTCTCTATGGTGCGGAATGCTGGAGAGTTACAGAGAAGGAAATGCCGAAATTGTCATCTTTTCACACAACATGCCTAAGAAAAATTCACCGAATCTTTTGGCCGAATACCATCACCAACCAAGATCTGCTTACTCGGAGCAAGCAAGAGGACATGCACACCATCATAGCTGGGAGACGCTGGAGCTGGGTTGGCCATGTCCTCAAAAGAGACCCCGATACCATCACAAGAAGAGCTATGCTATGGACCCCTGAAGGAAAACGAAAGAGAGGCCGACCAAAAACAACTTGGCGGAGGACTGTGGTGGCTGAGATGCAAAGAATGAACCAGCGTTGGGGCACTGTACGAAGGATGGCAACCGACCGAGCAAAGTGGAATCACTTTGTTGTTGCCCTACAAGATGCCACCAGGCGTGATGGCCACTGACTGCTTTGACGGTCGGCGGCTAAGGATCAAAGAAGAAGAAGAAGAATAGTGGGTAGACTCCGGAATTGGATGGGCCAGATCCGCAGATCTAATTTAAAAATTAGGAAACCTACGAACCAAAAAAAAACATTTATAGAATGTGTGATTTCATCATACACACATTAGGATTCTTGCTGGTGCTACGGTGTTCGTGCACTGTGCTGAGATCCTCCTTGTGTTATCTAAGGGAGACGATTAGAGCACTAATTGAGTTGTTAGTGTGCAATGAAGATTGTCCTTAAAACCAAACCAAACCAAGATCCTGACACTCTCACTAGAACTCCAATGATATGGACTCCAGAAGGAAAGAGAAAAAAGAGGCCAACTAAAAGCAACTTGGCGAAGTTTTGTGAAAGCAGAGATGTAAAGAATGAACCAGTGCTGGGGTACTATACGAATGATGGCTCCTGACAGAGCACAGTGGAGACAGTTTTTTGCTGCCCTGCAAGGCGACACCAGGCTTTGTCAGTCAGTGGCCAAGGACCGAAGAAGAACCGTTCAACTCCCAAGGGAGCATAAGCCTTCAACTAATTCATGTCACGTGTTCCTGTCCTGTGCCATCTGTTCAAAATGTTGCCATGTCTTCGTTATCCATTTCATGTCTGTCTCCTATTCTCTTCTTCATGTACTTTTATATCTCCGTCTATCTCTCTTACCCTGGAGATTCCAGAATAAGGACTATCTTGTAATGCTATCAACAGGCTTCCTCAATGTGTACCCTATCCAACGCCTGCGTCTTTTTTCTCATTTTGTGTTCCACTGAAGTTTACTTGTCTGGTTCTTGCTAACTGGTCTACACTGGTGACCCTGTCATGTTATTTCATGTCAATCATTAGGTTCTACTCAAGCATCATTTTTTAATGTCGCTGGCTTTTTGGTGTCGCTTTTTGTTGTTGTCCATGATTCAGAGCCATACAATACAACAGCATTGAGTTAAAATTCGTCTTGTTGTTGTCCGTGTGTCAGAGTCATACAATAAAACAGAATTGAGATAAAATTCGTATTGTTGTTGTTTGTGTGTCAGAGCCTTGACATCTGAGTTAAAATTCGTGTTGTTGTTGAAATTGATATGGCTTACATGTTATACAGGAAAGGGTAACCGGCCTCATGCCCAACCCTTCCTAGTCAACTCATGTGACATGAGCCGTAGTGTTCAGTGTAGCCGCTCTTTTCGGGGCATTTTGGTCCTCGGTAACACAGACATGAATATAGACTATATACTATAGCAATAAGTGAGGCCTCAATCCGTACCAACGATCGGAAGGCCATAACATTATTTCTACAATGTTTTGCAACAGAAGCAAGGTACTACAAGGTACTACTATAAACTCCAAGCGTTTATAGAACAAAGACATTACAAATATTATAATGAATTCAAAGGTTTAAAAAAAAAACAAGAGGACAACAGTAATGTAAGTGAAAAGGAAATATTAAGAAGCTGAAGGTAAACGTAATAGCCTCTTCAGTCATAACTGACCATGGGAAATGTGCCCCTCAAGTGACAGCTCTCAGCTGCTTTTTTCAAAATTTTTAACTGGTATTCTTTCAGAGGTTTTCTCCTCTCTTCTACTTGCCGTGAGAGCTTCTTTTCGCCCAATCTTATGTGGCGGCGTGGAGAGCATCGCCAACTGGTGCGATCGGCAGCTTCAAATTTCTAGGTTGCTGGATTTATGTCCAGTGCCTTTATGTCTCTCTTGCACACATCTTTGAACCTCAGCTGCAGTCGCCCAACTGTTCTATTCTCATCTGCCAGTTGTCCGTAGAAGATATCTTTCAAGATGTCACCATCTTCCGTGCCGAGGACATGGCCAAGCCAGCGTATGCGCTGTCTAAGTAGTGTATACATGCTTTGAAGGCCAGCACGTGACAACACCTCGACATTTGTCGCTTTGTTCTTCCGCGAAATACCGAGAATGTGGCATAGACACCGTAGATGGAAGGTACTGCGCCTTCTTTTTTGCTTAGCATAGGTTGTCCATGTCGCTGCCATATAGAAGTGTGCTGGTGACGCAGGCATTATGTACCGCAGCTTTGGTCTTCGTTGTGAGTTTGGAGTTTCTCCACACACGCGTTGTGAGGAGGGCGAATGTGGCTGCAACTTTTATAATGCGGCTGTCAATTTATGTGTCTAGAGAGAGTTGGTTGTTGATGGAATACCACAGGTATGTCAAGTGGTGCATGCCGTAAAGTCTGGATCATAACTCGCCATTCATACCAAAAATGGACACCGTACGAAAATCCGTGTTATAGGTCAACCAATGAAAAGCAAGTTCATTCACGTAATGTTTACAATATGGTGTGCATTCGACATAGTGAAGACGGCAAATCTGAGTAACCCAGAAAAGTTTGAAAAGGCAGTGTGTGTATAAGAACGGAATACCTCATGGAAGTAGGACACAATTCGATATTAGGGATCTTTAACTGTAAGTAGAGAGCTAGACTTTCCCGGGGAGTAGTAATATATAGAAGTAATTCTTATTTGAATGCAGCGTTACATGAACCTAGTAGTGATAACCGTTGTTTAGGCTGCTCCAGTGAAATGTCGGTCGTTGCTAGGAAAATGATAGTTATCGTAATAGTGACGTGGAAATGTAAATATAGCCTCAGAAATCCGAACACCTTCGCTTCCCCATTTAGTGTTTTAATTTTGCTACGCAAAAACCACGAACTTCGCTGTCTGTCTGACTCATATTTTAAAGCCACGCCTGTCCTGTTTACATTCGCTGATGAGTGTTTACCAATTTTTGCACCCGGCAGTCTCACCAGGGGAGCGAATCACGTTCGTTTACCTGAGTTTCTCACGCAAGCTGATCTGCCAATTATCGGCAATTAGACAGACGCGCGTAGAATTAAACGGTTTGTTTGTTTGATCAGCTCAAGGGCGATAATAATTCGTCCCGATCACCTTTGATGTCCGACATTTTCATGGGACTTAAATATTTGATCTACAGCAGGGGGAGATAATCTAAGAAGGCCCGTTCGCATGGGATGACTTCTGATGTCGTTTCGGCACGCGAGTGAGAATCAATTTTCTCGGACGCCAAGCTCGTTGATTTTCCCTGATACGTCCAAGGTGTGAATTTTCACATCTTTTAGAGATATTACCCTAAATCAGTATATATACTGCCTTCTCTCCCAGTCAGTTATCAAGTCTCTCAGGAAATTTTGGATAGTCTGAACGCGTACGCTAGAACGTATGTTAAATAATGTGTTAATAGCCTTTGTGGGGATTATTCTGTTTTTCTGGTAATAATATAAGTTGTGCTTAAGTGTTAAAATGTGTTAGGTTTACCATTTTATTCACTGTGAGTCCCTAGCGTTAAGACTAGCGAAATAGCAAACGCGTAGATATTTTCTTACCAGTGGTTCAGTAATGAGAAATCCATCAACCAATTTTTTTCACCAGAAGATACGGTTTAACTTACTAAATAATGCTAGGAGTGACGGATAAAGTGACAGAGTAGAATGCGCATTATATTTTCATTGTGTGTAATTATATAGTGACTTGCATTTAATATCATGTGTAAATACGATAGTTGTTAAGGGAGCGTAATCATAATTAAATTATAACTGACAATTGTGCACTGAGTGTTTTACCGGGTCGGAGGGGGAAAGGCGGCATGCTTTTACCAAACCCGTACTCGTTAAAGCGACGCGCGATAGTACATGCTTAAGATACCGTGTGCCTTTTAATTTAATTAGGTGACGGAGATGATTAGAGATCATACCTTACGCTTGATAGCCTAGGATTTGTCATTTTAGAAATGTTTTGTTTTCTTCCTAATACAGTGCTTGATCAAAACCCAGCTGCCAGGGGTTTTCTATTGTGGTCTTTTTCTCAGTTACTGAAGGAATAATAGTTGTCGTTTTCCGAGGCGTTCGTCCTCGTACCGGTGTGAACAGGAATTGCCAGGGCGAGACACTAACATTATTTAACTGTAAATTTGAGTAACGGGACTCACAAAAATACCCAGATTTTTCCTTTCAATTTTATCAGCCCGCTGTGGCAATATACATAACATTGTTCCCGACTTCTGACAGTCGTTTACCCAAGTGAATTTTATCCAGGAGTATACACTGTTTCATAATCGGCACTCACCCCAGAGAAAAGCCGATAGGATTTATCATCATCAGTTTTTTTAATAACGTAACAGTTGTATTAGCACCCAGAGGCCAGACAATACAGGAACTATTTCTCTCTTTTGTTATAACTGTGAACGCCCCGAGAACGTTTTGCTTCAATAACTATATGCGGTGATGCAGGGCTCATCCAGGAAAAATTAACCCACCAAGTTTGGCGACCACCTGGAAATTATTATTTGATACCAAGGCAGGTCTGGGGCCAGATTTGGGGCAACCCACCTGACACTATAGGTACATACTATTGTAATTTTTCAAGGGATACCTACACCAGTTATTAGGTAAGCAAGATTGTTTGTGACCACAGATAACAGAGTGAGTGACAGAGAGAGAGAGAGAGAGAGAGAGAGTAAATATTTTCCTTTGTTACAATCATTGTACTCACTTCTTTTTTTATTTCGCTAACCTGAGTATTTTACTGGATAGCTTAAGTAGGAACTTTGTTCTTTTCTTTACTGTTTACTCTCTATACCCTAGTGTTAATCTTTGACCTTTGGGTTAACTTCTTTTGGGAACTTTTCTCAACAGGGGGGGGGGCACTTATTGGGTTATTTTCCTATGTCTGTATGATTATATATATATATATATATATATATATATATATATATATATATATATATATATATATATATATATATATATATATATATATATATATATATATATATATGTTTGATGTTGTAAAGTTTAAGTGATAATAAACTAAACAAAACTTAACTTAGTGTGTCGGTCAGACCCATACCCAATTATCCATAGTTTTTTCACGTTTGTGCGTATTGTTGTCACATAACAGTGTGTGCGTGGGCGTGTGTAGTGTAACTTATATTTCATATAGGGAGAGAAAGGTCGTCTGAGATTTAAATATAGTCGTATAGATAGGCTGGACTAGAGAAACTACTCACTCCAGAGACTGATCTTCCTCTTACACTATTTCCTCGTTAAAATCTATTTCTTACACCTTTATTCTCACATATTTTACCACTATCACCTCTGCTCAGACGGGACCATATATATATCTTCTGACCTATCTTTAAAAAAATTTAAGACAGTAATAGATAAAGAATAATCATAGAATTACAATAAGACCAAGATGGAGGAAATCCGCTGGGAAATAAGCCAACTATACTGAAGCACATTAAAAACGCACCACTATTATATATACTGATGCCGAGAAGCTGGAAAAAAGTGTGGGAATGGATTTTCCCCGTGTTTGTCATGAGGTAGAGAGCGAATGGCTGCTGGAATGGAAAGTGCATGATTCAACTCACGGGTTTGTGTACAGACTACATGAAAACAATGAAAGTTACACGTGCAACACGATTCCCAACAGCTATGACCCTGAAAATGGGTACGCGTTGTGGCAGTATACTCGGTATAAAAAGGCCGTTGAGACAAAACACCCAGTACATGTGCTTGAAATGCCACGACTATCTGAAAACGACCGCCAACGAGCCATTGGTATGTTGGAGACCGGAATGAGCTCGCGGGCCATTGCCAGAAGGATGAATTGCCACCACAGCACTATTGTAAGTCTCAATGAACGTTACGGAACCACTGGCAGTGCCCGGGATAGACTTCGGAGTGGCCAGCCACGAGTTACTACCCCTGCGCAAGATCGTCATATTGTGCTGAGTCACCTAAGGAATCGTTCTCTCCAGGCAAGTCAAACAGCAAGAGCAATAGTGGGTAGACGTGGGCAAGTCTCTCGAATGACAGTCATACGACGACTCAGAGATACAGGCCTTACTGCAAGACGACCTTATGTTGGGTCAAACTTGACTCACATACATCGTCAGCAGCGCCTGCAATGGGCAGAGCAACATGTCAGATGGACTAGACTGTAGTGGAATGCTGTCCTATTCACAGACGAGAGCAAATTCAACATATCCTTTGCTGATGGACGTATGCGGATTTGGCGACGGTGTGGAGAGCGCTTTGCAGATTGCTGTGTTCGTCAGCACAACCGATTTGGAGGTGGCAGTATTCACATTTGGGTAGGATTCAGTTTTCACCATCGCTTGCCTCTTCACGTCTTCCCTGGAAATGTTAATGCTGTGACATATCGAGATGAGGTTCTGGATGCATTGGTTGCTCCTGCGTTCACAAATTATCCAGACTTGCAGCTTCTCCAGCAGGATAACGCACGTGCGCACACCGCATGCATTACGCAGCAATATCTACAGCAGCAGAACATTGTGACGATTGATTGGCCTGCCCTATCACCAGACATGTCCCCTATAGAAAATCTGAGGGACGAGCTTGGACGCAGAGTCTACAGGCAAGGTTCTCCAGCTAATCTGCAACAGCTCGAAGCTGATCTTACACGTGAATGGGACTTGATTCCCCTGAATTTCCTTCAGAGACTTGTGCGCTCCATGCGGAGCCGCTGCCAAGCTTGTTTGCAAGCACACGGTGGACATACCAGATACTGAGGATAGTGTGAATGAATTTTTTTATTGGTTGCATTTTTGATTTTCTCCCTTGCCTGCACAGAATGCAATGAATTTCATAACAATCAAATGTACAAATTAATGACCAGCATGGATTCATAGGAAAATTAGTAAAGATTCCAAATATGTAAACTTGTAAACACTTATATTTACATTTCACACTCTGTTCCTGGATTATACAGGTGGTGCGTTTTTAATGTGCTTCAGTATATAATTATTTTGGATTTTCCATACATGCACACATTGTCTACAATTACACGGTTTTGAGGAAGCTAAAATGCTGTGACGTCATTGCCTTCCGATGGGTACGCCTGTGACATATATAAGTAGTAACGTACAGAAGTCTAGGACACTCGCGCAAAACTTAAACGTGCAGACTAGAGCGGCAGTTATTGTCACAAGCTTCTATTGCCATCTGCAGCTGTGGGCAGACTATATGACCATTGTGAGCTTGTATATTATTGAGGGTTCCATCCTGTGCTGAAAAGTATAAAACTCTGAAGAGCCATACTCAGTTGGAGGAGATTGCTGTTGTCAGCGCCCTATGAAGTCACAGAGGGACATCAACAGAACCACCTTCAGTTCTGGAAGAACATCAGTTGAATGAGTCTATCCAGGACACTGTTGTGACAGCCTTCAGAGGAAAAAATTCAGTTAAGTAGCCTCAAATTGGCTACTGTTCAGTTGAACAAACTTTACCACAACAACAAAACAAAAAGCCAAATTAATATGATGATAATCTTGAGCAGTTAAAGAACGACTTATAAGAATCATTAATAGTCAGTATGAAATATAAATAATAATATTGAACAGTTCTACTAGCACAAAGTAAAGACCGTCTACCTAAGAACAAGGTTACAGAAGAAAGGATGACATTTTTTAATTAACTGTATATGTGTTAAATATAGAAAGTGATATTTATATATAATTGTGGAATCATTTTGTGTTCAAAGAAAATTTTTCAAGAAGTACAAAAGAAAATCTTGTACATATTAATATATTATTATATGGCCCAAAAGCTTGGTTTTTTGCTAAGAATATCACGCTCAAACTTCAGACATTCACCAACAGATGCCTCCACATCATCGTCCGCCGGAAATGAAGAGGCTGACAGATTGGCAAAGGAAGGAGGAAAGCTACCTCATCTTGACACAAGCATAACTAATGAAGAGGCCGAGAATGTTATCAAACGTAGATGCAGGAGCAAGTAGGAAGCAGAGCATCCAGGGCATCAAAAAATGATGCATATGTCCAGCTCAGCAGAAGTAGGCAAGGGGTAATATTAATACTTTGCACAGGTCACAACAGATTGGAATACCACCTATTCAACAAGTTAAAGATAGGAACTACTGATGAGTATGACTGTGGCACCGATAAGATGACTGCTGAACATTTGCTTCAAAAGTGCCCAACATATGAGGAACAGAGAAAGCCATATGGCCATCACCAGTACCATTCCTGGAAAAACTCTACGGATATACCAATAGCCTCAAGCTGACCGCTGCTTTATTTGAACATAATAATGACGACGTCTGAGACTGAACGAAGAAGATGTGATAACAAATACACGATTCTGGAATAAAACCAGACAACAACTAACACAGGTTAAAATGACAGAGAGAAATTGGAGATAGGACACACTTTGAAAACAAAAGATCAGTATAACCAGACATCCCTTTGACCAGAACAAGCAAGGTAAGAGAATAGTGGGAAGGCCCAGGTGAACTTAAAAAAGAACGGTGTAAGAGAAGACCAAACTACTCTGGATCTCCTAGAGAGGTGCTGAGAAAGAAGGCCCTAGATAGAAATCCATGGTGAACAAAAGCTGCAGCAAAATACTCCACGTGCAATGGAAATAACTGAAGTTAAACGTCGAAGCGGAGACTTTTTTAAAAATGAGAGTTAGAAAGAGAGAAATGAGAAAGCATAAGAAAAAGATAATGACAACAAGAGAAGGGATAGAGATGTGAAGAAATAGAACTACAGGCTCAAAAGGAGATAAAGAAGAGAAAAGAGGGGGGAGAGAGAGAGGAGAGAGAGAGAGAGAGAGAAAGAAAGAAAGAGAGAGAGAGAGAGAGAGAGAGAGAGAGCGAGAGAGAGAGAGAGAGAAAGTTGAATAGTATTATCAAATCAAATCAAGGAACCAGTATACGTTTGAATCTCACAATCACCAGAGGTAAGCACAAATAAATTCACACAATCAAAAGAAGACATGACTTATGAAGCATCTTCGGCAACCTTTTTTCTGCCACAACATTTCAGCACCCAACATTTGCTTGGACAGAAACATTATCAGCAATCAAAAAGCAAGCAACATCAAAAGGATAATTTCTAATGTTTTTTTTTTGTCTAAGCTTACTGTTGTCATTCAAGCGCCGATTATAATCAGCTTGTTTAAAATTAGATGTTTACTGCTAAAACCTTGTTCTCAAACTCCCTTATTGTTATTTGTCAAGACCACTAATATTGTGGATTTATAATAACACCAATACTACTAATAAATCAGGCTCGTCCTTCCAAATGTACGAGCACAACATGCAATGGCTGACACAGCAAGATAACCCTTTCCACAGGTACTGCCCTTTAATATGATATACACACACAAATAAAGGCCTCACACGGCCATGAAAAACGTATGAATTACAATACGAAAATACCAATGTAACTTCCCTCACTACCAGCTCACTCTATCAACATCATACATTCTAGTATGCCCTACCGAATGAACATTACCGCTGAATATCGCTCACCAGTGAAACACTGTGCCAATGGTACTCTCAACACATAGACACTTTACAACTCTGCTATCTATGGAAAATGCTCACTAGATCCTAACCACATCTAGAATTATAACACATAGTCCACTCAGCATGAAATATGGCAAGTATTATAATAATCCTAACATGGCATACAGTTCACCACAAGAATGCTGACGAGTGAAAAATATCTGCGACCTCTCTCGGCCGCTGACTAGGAGGGAACTCCCTTTTGCGCCAAAACTCGTTTTCGCTTCCTGTCCGATCACCTGATCTGGACAAACAAGTTATCTCAGGGTTGAAAAAAACTCAATGTGGCCAATCTGAAATGTCGGCGAAATAGCGCCGTGACATTCACCCCCTTAAGAAAGAAAACGTAGTTTTCTCCCACCGGAGGAGCTTCGCCCGACCCCCTTCGGAGTATGGACGAACATATGCCATCATAGCATCTCCTCATCTGCCTAGAGAAAGCCACCACTCTAGCATGCCCAGAGTCAATACAGCATTTATCAAGCTACCACAACGCACAACATAAGTAAGAAGTAAGCTATCCCAGGTACTGATATTCGTGAAAAATAACAGCGACTGTCCACACCTGGTCTGTCAAAACACAATATATAGTACATTCATAGTTATTCTTATCAAGGCATCCACAACAGTAAATAATCTCATAGTATAGACAATCATTTGTAACATCGTTCACCTGTACATTCAATACACTTCTAAAGCAAATTGCCTTTATGGCACCATGATCCATAAATTACAAAGTGTGACATAGTATAGAAACAACATGATCTTTAAAGATTATAAACCATCTATACTCTTGTCAGAATAGTACTGGAGGCGTGGGTCAGACTCTAAGGTTCGGTTCGCGTTAACCGAAACAACCTACTGAATACGAACCCGATACCTATCTCAATGCTATTGCTGGACTATCAGCAGGTGGTTGTGAAGCAACGACATGTGCTTCCACCTGACTGCGTCACGCGCACCGCCCTCTATTCGCGAAAGTCACTCGTGCAACTTTGGTATTGTCCCGCAATGACAATACCTCCACGAATTTCACTGGCGCGACTTCATTAAACACTCGTCTGAGTGTGCGCCAACTAGCACTCAGGGGAACATTGCGGACCCATACAGGGGGATTACTCGCTATTAGGCCCTTAGATATGCCTTTTCTGTTCCTATACCTATCCCTTGGCATCGGACTGTATCACTGGGCTCCTGCCGCGGACCCCGTCTCAGTTGTACCCTCTTCTCGGGACTTTGATGTTGCTGAGCCTCTGCTGCAGCCACACCCACGGCATTGTGCACTCCCCGTACATTGCCGACGATTAAATCGGCAATTGGATCCTCGAGAACGAACGCATTCACTCTACTCGATAGGAACGGGGTGTCCACATTAATACATGCCTGGGGGTAAGATTCCACTTTGCCCCGAAATGTAGTACACTTTACAGTTTTGCCTGTAAGGCAGGACTCGTCCATACACGACCGACGCACCCAGATTGTGGTACACCCAGTATACCTCAATATGGAGACTATACCCTTGTGGAGAGCTACCTTTCCAGTCTCATGGACCGCCGACAGACATGGTACCGCATGCACACAATGTAGCACTATCTTCTTGTTCGCATGGAACAGAGGATGAAACCCCAAACAGTCCTCACTTTGACTGTGTCCAACACAAACGCGGAATTCGCGTGATCTATTGGGGTGGGACACCTGTCATTCATTCATAACCCTCCACTCCCAAAGGGGCATAGGCCTTCAACAAACACATGCCAAGTCCTCCTGTCAAGTGCCATCATCTCAAGTTCTTTCCACGTTCTCCTTATCATTTTCACCTCTGTTTCCAGCTCTCTTCTCCATGTGCTTCTTGGTCTACCTCTGCTTCTCTTGCCCTGGGGGTTCCAGAACAAGGACTGCCTTGTAATGCTATCAATAGGTTTCCTCAGTGTGTGTCCTATACATCTCCATCGTCTTCGTCTCATCTTTTGTTCCACTGGCACTTGTCTAGTTCTTGTCATCAGCTCCTCGTTGGTAACCTTGTCATACCATTTTAGTCCCTCTTTTCTACGCAAGCCCTCATTTATGAAAGTCTGTAGCTTTTTGGTAGTTGTCTTTGTTGTTCTCCATGTCTCAGAGCTATACAATAGGACTGACTTGACATTTGAGTTGAAGATTCTTATTTTCGTGTTGGATCCGATTTCTCTTGATCTCCATATATTTCCCAATGCAATGAAAGCTCCTCTTGCTTTTTGTATTCTTATTTTGATATCACTGTCTGCCCCTCCAACTTTGTCTATATTGCTACCAAGATATGTGTACGATTCTACATCTTGTATTGGTGTATCTTCAAGTTCAACCCTGTTATCATTACCTGCATTTATTCTCATTATCTTTGTCTTTTCCCTGTGTATTTTCAGACCCAATTGCTGTGACCTATCATCGAGTGTTTTCAATTTGTCCTGCATCTGATTACGGTTATGGGACAGAAGAGCTAAGTCATCAGCAAAATCCAGATCATCCAACTGCGTAGTCAGAGTCCACTGGATTCCATTTCTGTTGTGTGTTGTCGATGTTCTCGTAACCCAGTCTATTGCTAGTAAGAAAAGAAATGGAGACAAGAGGCATCCCTGTCGTACGCCTGTTCTTATCCAAAACGGTTCTGTAAGCTGTCCTTCATGAAGAACTCTGCATGTCATGTCTTCATATGTTTTCTTTATTAAATTAATGATCTTCAGGGGAACTCCATAATCAATTTCCAAAGCGATTCTCTGTCTACACTGTCAAATGCCTTTTCATAGTCCACAAATCCGATGTATAGTGGTGAATTCCATTCCAGACTTTGTTCAACTATTATTCTCAAAGTGGCTATCTTGTCTGTTCAGGATGTGTTTTGTCGAAAACCTGCTTGTTCATCTCCCAGTTTCTTGTCCATGGACTCTTTTAATCTTTCAAGGATATTCCTGTTTAATACTTTTCCTGGCACTGAAAGTAACATTATTCCTCTATAATTTGTGCACTCTGGTAAATTTCCCTTCTTAGGCAACTTAACCAGATATCCTTCCTTCCATTCTGCTGGTATCTCTTCCTTTTCCCAGACTTTACCAAGTAATTTATAGAACATCTCTGTAGCCGTGTCGATATCTGCTTTGATGGCCTCTGCTGGAATGCCTTCAGGTCCAGACGCTTTTCCATCTCTTAGAAGCTTTATGGCTTTCTTTATTTCTTCCTTCGTTGGTCTTTCACCGTTAATTTGTAGCTCTTCTTTTTCTGGCTGGATGTCCGAGGGGTTTTGTGGAGCTGGTCTATTGAGAAGGTCCTGAAAATATTCTGTCCACCTCTTCATTTGCTCTTGTATATTGCTGAGCAGTTTTCCATTCTTGTCTTTTATGAAGCAACTTGTTTGCTTGTATTTCCCCGTTAGCTTCTTTGCGCTGTTATACAGTTCTCTCATATTACCTTTGGCTGCAGCATCTTCTGCCTCTCTTGCCAACTCCTCAATATATTTCCTCTTGTCTCTTTTGATACTTCTTTTTACTTCTTTGTTTGCTTCTGTGTTCACTTCTTGAGCTTTGGCTTTGGAACTTCTGGTTTTGCTTTTGTTTAAATCTGCTTTCTTGTTTTTGCTGTCTTTTATCTTATTGATGGTTTCTGTTCTTATCCATGCTTTTTGTTGTCGTTCCCTTTTCCCCAGTATTTCTTCACATGTCTCATTCCATACCGTTTTGATTTGCTGCCAATAGTCTTCTGTATTCTCTGCCTCTTCCAGCTGTTGGAGCACCTAAAATTTGTTGGATATTGTAACCGCAAATTTGTCTCTTGTTTCTTGATTTCTTAGATGTCCTACTGTCTTACTGTGACTGCCGGCAGGCGGGTGACACTGGACACTATTGAGATAGTATTTCTAGATAAAGATGAACTGGAGAATGAAAATCAAGGACGACCTGTCAGCGCAGTGGTTATTGCCCCCACAATTGGAACACAGGCGCTCCCTCTTCGACTCATCGCGTGAACTCTTGCTGGAGCTTTTCGATGACGAAGACCGCGCATCAGAGTCGGAAGAATGACTCTCCGAGGAACCACTCCTCTGCTTGGAATGTTTTGCTTTGTACCAAAACCGGTCTTCGTCCCGAGAGTCCTCGAAGCGTACCTGCTTTCGCGTTTGGCACTCTCCTCCGTCGCTATTACTTTTAAACTGTCGGTTCTGCCAGTTGGAGCGGCCATTCCGATGGGAGCGGAAATTCCCATAATTTCCTCTTCTTTACTGATAGGGACTGGAGGACCTATCGTGCTTCTGCTCATGGCACTTGTCTGCCTTGCCCGACTGATTTCGCCATGGTTGGCGCTGAACTTTGCCGACACCAGCAACTAAGTCGTCTGACAGACCCGACTTCTGGATGGGTTTGCCTGGATGGGCCAGGACATAGTGATGCCCCAATTGGGCCATGGCCTCGATGTCTTTTGGCTGGCGCTCCTGGAAAAACGCCACCAACTCTGTTGAACACGACGACAACACTTTGTATCGTAGCATCAAGTCTAGCAAGCCATCGTAGTTCTTATTAATCCCCTTCATCTCAATCCATCTGTTGAGCAGGAGTTTTATCTTCGAGATAAAGTCCTCGAAGTCTTGGTATGCGCTTGGCGTCGCGTTTCTAAAACGCGTCCGGTACCCTTCAGCAGTCAGACGGAACTTCCGGAGCAACCTTTCCTTCACTTTGTCGTAATCGGCCCTTTCTTCAAGCGGGAGGCTACAGAAAGTCTCCATCGCAGGCCCCACTAGCAATGTAGATTACAGAGATGGCCACTGATCTCTGTCAGCCTTCCAGGCCACGCATTCGGCCTCGAATCTCTCAAGGAAAAAAATCTAAACTGTCGATTTTATCATTAAAATTCGGCAGACGCAGCCCAAATGGACGATGAGACCCCCAAGGAGTTGAGTTCTGACCACTCGCACCAGCTTCTAATCTCTTCAATTGTATTTCCTTATCAATCTTCTTCTCTTCCAGAGCTATTCTCATTCTCTCCTTCTCTAATTCTAACTCTCTATCTTCTTTTATCTTCTTTTCTTGTAACTCACGCTCCATCTTCTTTTCTTCAAATTCTCTCTTCTTTTATCTTCTTTTCTTGTAACTCAAGCTCCTTCTTCTTACTTTGCCACTTGGCTACTGTCTCCTTACTCTGTAGATTTGGTCCTTCCGACCACTTAGTCTCTGTGATACACTAAAAGACCCTTACGATAGTCGCCAGTTGTATAGCATCAGCTGATGAAACTTCTTGGTGCTATGACACCCCTGTACCACATTGACAATAAATCAGCTTTTTACTCCGTAGTCTGTTACTGGCACCCACACTGGTGCTGTACTCTGACAATATGTCAATTCTTAATACTCTATCTTACATAAATGTTTACATTGGCAAAATGAGCACTACACAGATGAAAAGACACACACCAAACACTACGAAAAAATCCCAGTCACGAGGAATAAGATGATAGACAAAGTTGAGCAGAGGTAGATTAGTATATACAATGCGTGACTGCACACGAACGAAAACAAGGGATACCTGTAAACGTATTTACAAGATAGCAAGATGGAACGAGAGAACACACCACTTAAACACAACAAAAGAATTACTGAATGTGCAAGACAATGTAAATACAAACTACACCGGTACACCTAACACCAACAGGGCTTGGAATGTTAAGTAGGGCAGTCGCAGGAAAACCGTCTGCCTTACTCCACCACTAAACATACACAGCCACCCCTAGAAAGAAGTCAGTCTAATTCAATCTTTTCCCACAAGTAGGAACAGAATGAATTAAACTCGCCACCCGTCCACCCTTAAACACACGAATATAATATTAAACACAGTAGACTAAACGACAACTACACTTAACAATGAAGTACTGAGAGCTATCTCCTTCACCACCAACTCATCAGAAGCAAAAAAAAACTAAATACCATATAAGCAATACTAGCACAATAACATATCAAAAATACATAATGTAACTACCCCCAAGAAATAGGAACTTATAGTGACAGATCCCACCTAACTAACACCCTATAAATATGCAGACTAAATTTCTATAACGACAGCGATGAAAAAGAACAAAACAAAAGGAAAGAAAACAACAAACCTATAAGCAGACCTCAAGAAACAGACGTAGACCAGAACAAAGCTTGTTGCTACCCTAACAGGACCCCCACACACTGTCCCACTACTAGAGAACCCGACTGACGATAAGTAGTCTTAGGTGTATAGATAGAAAAGAAAATTTTAAATGAAAATAACAGAATTAAAAGATAAAAAACATAAATATAACAAATGTACAGATTTACAAAAAAAATAAAAAAACTTAACTGAACCTCCAACGACGATCCACCACGTAGCTACTCAGCACCGATGATGAAGATGAATACCAAACAAACGGATCACCACACTTGACATAAAGTTCCAGAAAATGTTCTCCATTGCGATATTCCGAATATCCCGACTGAATATCCAGAATACTGTTCAGAAAACCAGACTTCTTCGTAAGTCTGTGTGCCAGCAAATACAAATCTGTTCTTTGGCACTATGATCTGCAAGTGTCCACACAAAGTTCACTTCACAGTTCTACTCTTGAGAAAAGCAACAGTCTACAGCAACATAAATTCCAAGGTCACGACGGAGGCGTAGATATTCACCCACTGGCCGGGCACATCAGTACAGTACGGTCACGTCAGAGGCGTTGATATTCACCCACTGGACGGGCACATCAGTGAAGTCAGGTCACGTCAGAGGCGTTGATATTCACCCACTGGACAGGCACATCAGTGAAGTCAGGTCACGTCAGAGGCGTTGATATTCACCCAGTGGACGGGCACATCAGTGAAGTCAGGTCATGACAACCAAGATGTCCAAACAAGAGGAGTTACACGTATCCTGAGATACCACTACCCCTATTGAACTACTTACAATCTACCAATTCCTACCATCCCACTTCCTTCACATTATACCAAACTTGACCATCTATCTCCCATCTGGCACCCATTAGCCACCTGGGACAATCTATACCAGACACTACTGACACCTTAAACTCCGCTGCTCCACCTGGATCAATACCACTCCGCCACAAAGTCTGCCTTGCAATATCTCGAACTGACCCGCCTGACGCAAGCTGCAACTTAATTCTATCACTTTGACACTTAATTGCCACTCTAGCAACAAAAAAATACCCTGCAACACACTGTCAACCACACTACTGTCAAATCTTCTCTGAACTAGAAAGTAACACTTTCTACCGTGACGCTGTGACCTGTTTCCAATCCAGGTCACCCCCTGTCGCGAGGTCACACTTGACCGACCACAGTTGCCTACTACGGACTGGCAAACACACTGCCTTGACCTGGAGAACCACAATAACTCGCTATCGTTATCGCTGTAAACCTTAAAGCGTACACAGAACACTAATATAGCCTTCTAACGCTCAGTGTGTATACCAACTTCTAGTCTTCCCGTGAAGATCTAGGCCCCATGGCCTTTTAAAGACTGGACCGGAGCTCCCCAGTTGTCAAGACCACTAATATTGTGGATTTATAGTAACACCAATACTACTAATAAATCAGGCTCGTCCTTCCAAATGTACGACCACAACATGTAATGGCTGACACAGCAAGATAACACTTTCCACAGATACTGCCGTTTAATATGATATACACACACAAATAAAGGCCTCACACGGCCATGAAAAACGTATGAATTACAATACGAAAATACCAATGTAACTTGCCTCACTACCAGCTCACTCTATCAACATCATACCTTCTAGTATGCCCTACTGAATGAACATTATCGCTGAATATCGCTCACCAGCGAAACACTGTGCCAATCGTACTCTCAACACATAGACACTTTACAACTCTGCTATCTATGGAAAATGCTCACTAGATCCTAACCGCATCTAGAATTATAACACATAGTCCACACAGCTTGAAATATGGCAAGTACTAATATAATCCGAACATGGCATGCAATTCACCACAAGAATGCTGGCGAGTGAAAAATATCTGCGACCTCTCTCGGCCGCTGACTAGGAGGGAACTCCCTTTTGCGCCAAAACTCGTTCTATCTTCCAGTCCGATCACCTGATCTGGACAAACAAGTTATCTCAGGGTTGCCAAAAACTCAATGTGGCCAATCTGAAATTTCGGCGAAAAAGCGCCGTGACATCCTTCATCATTGTTTTCATTGTTTATGTCTGTCCTTCACTGTTGCAGATGAGGAAATTTGACAAACGCCTACAATGAGGCTCAAGCTATACCTTTTTCCACCCCATGAGCCGCTTTGTGCGTCTGTGTTTAGGTAATCACTCTCCCAAAAGCCGTCTAGTACGCCTGCCATGTTAAAGTCAGACTTCCTCATGCCTATACTTTACACGATATAGAACAAACCTATTTGTTGCACATGACACTTACAGAATTTCTTCCTCATACACTTTCAAACGTCATCTTGAATATGTTTAAAGTAAGCAGTGGTCAGCCTAAGGTTGTCGGTATCTCCATTGAGATTGTCCAGGAGTGATACTGGTGACAACCAAATGCGCTTTCCCTATTCCTCAAATGTTGGGAAACTTGGCACCACATGTTCAGCAGTCATTTTATCGATGACTATTGTCTACTGAGACACAACATTTCAAGATGTTATTCTATCAGTTTAAAACGGTATGTTATGAATATATATATATATATATATACACTGCTTGTTATAATAACGACACATGGGGTAAACAAACTGATATTGATTATGATGCACTGTTTAAAACCTAAAAATCGCACGGGACGAAAAGAGTTAACCATGCGAAACCAAAAAAAAATTTAACAATCAAGTTTGCACTGCCGCAGGGTAAACAAAGTACGTTCCAAATACCAGCACAATGCTCTCTCCCGTTGTTAATGAAGCCAGACAGTCCTAGAGCTAAGTCAAATCCGGGGAGTCCTTAACGTGAGTTTTTCCACTAAATTAAATACGCCAACTTATCTTCGACAAAATTCAAGATGGTAATTTTTAAAAAAATGGAAGAATAAGATTAGATAACTCTTATTGATGCGTAGTTCCTGGGGCTTGCTAAGGAGACTAATTAGGAACTGGACTACTTTTCCACCACTTAGTTCGTAAGAAGCAAATACTGTGACGTAATGCATGGGGGCTGACAGTCTCATCATGAAAATTAAATTACTACAGAAACCACTGCTGCATGAACACTTCATACAGTTGTGGCTGGATACTCCATAAGGAGCGAAAAGGGAAATGATTGAGGGAATGAATAACGTGTCGTCTTTGTATCGGAGTTTGCTGTACTGGATTTTTTTTAAAGGTAGGCCCATAGCACAATTTGAGTGATATGTTAGAGACTTCACTATATTAGGTTCAGCTTTATAAGGTGGGGTGACCTGTTCCCTTCTTCTCTAACCGCTTAGCCAATCAAACTCTACACTAAGTTAAGTATACACAAGAAAATTAAGACAGAAATATCATATAACAACACAGGTTTTTAGTAAGAAAATAAAATACAAATTTTATTTTAAACAATAGAGGAATAATTGATCACCCACTGCCAATGAATAATTCGAAAGCAAGAAGACGGATTATCTCAAGGACAAAGAAATAACCTTACAGTGTGCATTATCTACACCAGGTACAGCATGAAAGCAAATGTACTAATTTAACTACCATGGATCTGTTATAAAAAATAAAGAGAGAACCGCGAGACTTGCGAACGTGAAATAAATACATATAAACTGGTGAAAGCGGCCACTCGTAGAAACTTAAGAAGTAGAAAACTTTACAACTTAGATATCTGGATATTTGTTGTCTACTTCTTCTTGGTTCAGCCTCAGACGTCAACTTGAATATGTTTAAAGAAAGCTGTGGTCAGTCTGAGGCTGTTGATCTCTCTGTAGAGTTTTTTTCCAGGAATGGTACTGGTGACGACTAAATGCGCTTTCTCTGTTCCTCATATGTTGGGCACCTTTGAAGCAGACGATCGGCAGTCATTTTATCGGTGCCACAGTTACACTCATTGATAAAGTCCTCCTGTTTATTCCAATTAATGATATCCACCAAAAAATAGACATAAGTGGATGGAAGCAGACATCATCATCATCATCAGTTGATAAGATCTCTATGGTGTTGTTTGCTCCACTGTAGTGTATGGAATGTCAACTTGACCTACGCAGTGGTGTGTAGACGTGGATTGAGTGTATAATATGCGAATGATAATAAGGGTTCGTGGTGTTGACAAATGTTCTTTTCTCACACTCATGTATGGCTGGAAGTCATCGACACCAACGACTGTGTACCTTTACTAAAGTTTAATTGGACGTACACACTCGACAGCACAGATAGTGACAAATCACAGGTTGGCATAATACATCATGGTACAGTGGATAAATGGTCTTGCAATGTTACATGGGCACTCATGTAGAATAATAGTATAAAGGACTGTCAGTAGCCAAGCCCTCAGTATCGCCCATACATATATATCATCTGACTTCACTGACTGAGCACGTCAGCTTATAAACAATATTTCAGATGGCTTCTAAACCTAATCTCGTTTAGCGACGATTCTCCAACATAATGTTCAGCACATATTTTTTTCATATAATAATATTGAACCGCTAATAACGGGTTCTCATGTGTAGCAGTGATCTCTGGACTAAACAAGCGATAATACGGGCATCCCTTTTCTCTTCTTGAAAGTCACTACATGTTTGGTTCCAAGATGGCTTCACTCGTGAGCTGTCACTCACGTTTGGATACAGATAATGAATCTGTCCTAAAGTTAGTCATTCATAAAACATTTCATTGCTCTGTAGATTTGATCATGAACAATTGACTGCATTCTACAGGATATAGTGCTGCTAGGAATCGAAGTCGTTTTTCATCGAGTCAAATATATTCTCTTAGACATTCAAATCGTACCTATCGAAAATGGTGGCTTCGAACGAGAGAGTTCACAAGAGTATCTTTTATTACCTTGGTATCAGAAATATGATTCTGCCATTCCTTGGCAATACGAATAAACACTGGGGTAAAGCATACACGATAGGTCTAGAAGACTATCACTTTCCCCACCAATACTGAGATCACTTTTTTTTTCGGCGACAAGCCGACATAGAAAAACACAGTCCCCATCAGGACGAAGCCAAATCACACCACTCTCTAGCGGCACATCCGCCGAATAGCCTTTGACCTCTCTAGAGACAACAGAACATATAGTTCGACTTAGATATGTAAAGATATACAGATATAAGACAGACTCGTCCTACTCAGACAAACAATACACATAAATTCAGGCCATAGATATTCTGAAGCAAGAACAATCTATTATTACCCAAACAACGAATAAATCGCAGTAAAATGGATTCATCCGCGGAGTTCGATCGAAGAGACGGCACAACTTTCAAGGGAAGTAACTCAATAATGACTTTCCCTTAAGCACTAAAAAATTACCTATTTTGTTTACAAAATATTTGCGAACATAACAAGTATACTAATGTATAATATTGTAAGATATCAAAGACTGCACGTAACACTCATCAGTAGTTCCTATCTTTAACTTGTTAATGAGATGGTAAGCCAAATCTGTTGTGACCTGTGCGAAGTCTGAAGTTTACCACTTGTTCACTTCTGCTGAGCTGGTAACGTGCATCTTTTTTTGGTGGCCTGGATGCTGTGCTTCCCACCTGCTCCTGTATTATGCGCTCGATAAAACTCTTCGCCTCTTTATACGTTATGCTTGTCTAGTGTTCTACTTCTTTATTTCCTACCAGTGCCTGCTACTGCATGTTTATGTGTATTTTTTTATTTAATGGATGTGTTACGATGTCTGGGCGGTGTCTAACTAACAAAAGACAAGAGTTACTAAATTACTAAAACGACACCTGATATCTTGATACTTACTTACTTACTTACTTAGTCGTTGCTCCCTCTACCGTGAGGTGTAGAAGTATATCTTGATATCATCAAAAACAACAATCTGTCAATGCCAGTGAGAAACAGAACTTCAGGATTATGCAAATAGGCTTTATTAAATTATACATGCACCGTCCAGATTCCGTGTGATCCTGAGAAGTGACAGAATAGGACGGCAGATCTATCAGGCATGTAGTAATAGAAGGATCCAGTTATATGCTCATTGAAACATATTATAAATATGGTGTTAGGTCCATATTTTCTTGACCATACGGCACACCAGGGGTGATGTGGTCAGCATAACACCGGCGGCCATGTGGTAAGTAACAAGTAAAGGTAAAGGATCCCGTTACATGCCCATTGAGGCATATTTGGAATATGGTGTTAGGCCCATATTTTCTTGACCTTCGGTACACTAGGGGTGATGTGGTCAGCATCACACCGACCGCTTTAACCTTCCCAGAGTTACTCTGGTACCTAAGTTATGAGGCTGGGTCGACCCCAGAGCCGTTTGCGGTCTAAAAAAATCCCACCTCAACTGGGGATCGAACCATGGACCACCGAGCTAGGATGCCAGTGCACTAACCACTGCGCCACCGTACATGTGGTAAGTGATCGGTGACTAACATAAGACTGTGTATGGGGTTTGTTGAACGTGATAGGGTACAACGAATGACAACTGCAATAGCCCGTTAATGATGTTGTGCCGAAGACCGGGGAGTCCTGTTCACTCCTTGCTCGGTACGTAGCGAAATGGACAATGATAATATTATGACGTCACTAGTATAAAAGCCCGTCATAAGACGGGAATTAAATTCAAAAGCACCAATACGTAACGGCAATTTTACTTATTCAAAAGTATTTTTAAAAACCACTGTGCATCACCACAGTACACGAACTACGTAGCAGCAGAGAGGATCCCAATGTGTGTATACGGGATCACACATTCTATAAATATATTTGTGTACATCGTAATTTGCGCACTTTTCTTTGTCGAGTGTTACTATTTTCGGGAGAGTACATATAAGGAAAACAATACAATTAATGTCTAACTTTCAACCAAAGTTGCATCCCTTAGCGTTACGCACTGACAGAAAAAGCTGGGATTTTATATATAGGATATGATGCATGAGAGACTTTCTTCTTCTTTTTACTCCATCTATGGAACTACCACTGCAGCTGGTCCCAGGCAGGAAGTTTTCATCAAGCAATCACGTGATCTTGCAATGGTGGTTTCTGTAGCAACGTGTTTAACAGGGTGAGGTAGCCATCCCCATTCACAACCTCATGTTAGTCGCCTTCTAGGTCATGCCTGATGGAGCAGTAGGCCAATTCTTTCTTTGTCTCACCAGAGACCCCCCAAGAACTACACAAGGCCCTGCAAGAGCACATCAATGCTTGTGTGCAGGTGTCCTGCAAGGCTTGAATGGCAACTACTTGCTACTTCAGCAGCGAAAATGAGAATGATCACTGGTCGCTAGACCCAGAAACACACGGAGAAGACAACTAGAGACAGAAGTGAAAATGATGAGGAAAACATGGCAAGTACTTGAGCTGATGGTACGAGACTGGAGGACTTGGCATATGTTTGTTGAAAGCTTATGCTCCTTGGGGAACTAAACGGCATTGCTTGATTACATTACACATGAGAGACATGAGCAGATGGAAAGAAAATCACTGGCACCAGAGATGTAGTTCTTAAAAAATGATGCAATGATCCCTTTTGGCAGACAAAAAACTAAACACATCACCACCCGGAGACACTAAAGAAAGCCGTCAATTAATCAACAAGACACCAGCAACATCACCACCATTATCAATGGTCTCCCTGCAACAACATATTTCGCCAAAGCCCTATTGTTGAATGACTGGGAAGATCAACGCAACTTAGTGATCGAATTAGTATCGAACAAATGTTTCCGCCACTTACTTACAACTAGTGCTAAAGTTTCGCACAGTCAGGACAGTTAGATTTCCACCCCTGCAGCTTTCAACTATACTTGTCGTTATTCAAACAGATATGTTGGTTCACCCGTGTATTACAGGGACCCAAAAGGGGGAACAAACTAAGGAGGGTTGGGCATGAGACCGGCTCATTTTAAGCCACAAAAACGTAAACAAAACCAATACCAGTGGAACAACAGATGAGAAGAAGACGCCGACGATGGTGACACTGGAAAAAAAAACCTGTTAATAGCATTACAAGACATTCCTTTTTCAAGAATCTCCAGGGTAACAAAAGCAGACGTAGAACAAAAAACGCATGAAAGAGAGAACTGAAAATAGAAATGAAAATGATGAGGAAGAACTGAAAGACTTTGAACTGATGGAACGCGAATTAATACCTGGCGTACATTTGTTGAAGGCCTATGCTCCATAAGGTCTTGAAAGGTAAGAATATGCCTATTACTTATGTTTATTTAATTTACTGTCATTGTATTTCGTTTTTATTTTTGTGACTGACAAGACTTTTTCCTTAAAAGAAATCCCGTCGAATTCTTTATTTCTGTTTCTGTTTTTTGTTTTTTTGTTTTACGCTGTAACACTTCCATATATTTTACTTCGTTTCAGCCATTTACCTTTTTGACACCCATCTCCAATGGGCCCAGTAAGATAATGATTCCCAAGTGTTAACCTGCTGTCGAGGGTCTGTCTGTAGCAAGCCAGCAAACAAAGTGTTTGGTCACGTGAAAAGAATGGCAGATAACAGATGTTAGAGAAACAAATAATCCGTACTCACAAGTAAAGCCGAGTACTGTAGAACAGCGGTTCCCAATCTTTTGTAAGTCGTGGCCCCATTAACAATCATGCTGTGCATATCCGTCCCGCCCCCAGAGGAAAACTACAGGATTAATTTTACCTCAGCTATACTGAGCATATATTAAAGCGCGAAAAGGAAATGCTCATTTATTAAAAGGCAGGTGTTCTAAAATTGTAATTTTGTAATAAAAGTATTTAGAAGTCGAAGGAGACGAAGGAACACCTGGAGATGAGAACTGGAGGCAGACATGAAGGAGCTGAAGAAAACATGGAAAGATTTTGAGCTGATGGCACAGGACAGGAAGACTTGGCTTAAGTTTGTTGACGACCTATGCTCCTTGAGGAGTTGAAGGGTGATGAATAAATGAATGAATGAATGATACTATTTATGAATTTTAAAGTTCTTTAGCAGATAAACTGGAAAAGGTAACAGTTCAATGGGGTGACTGATGTTGTTTCGTAGCCACACGATATTTGAAGTCGCAGGTCTAGCAGCACATTAAATCTGTTCATGTATCTATTTTTCATATGGACGAGAACTCAGATATAGACACACGGGTATGTACTGGCAAGCAGCATCAAATATTTTATAGCCAGCCATTCTAGAAACATCATGACACAAGGGCTGCAGCATGTAACCAAAAGGCTACCACTGCTGTTGAAGTATTCATTATTGTCAATGTTGACATTCCTGACCTATAATTTCTTAAATGTCGCCTCAAGCCTATCCTGCTCAGAAAATACAGCAGCACTGAAATCTTGAAATTCACTTTCGTCATGAAGGCTGTCAAATGGCGAATTTGAATTTTTTTCTTTTAATTGCTGCGCGATTTATTTTATTTTGAAGATTACTGGATTCGGAAAGAACTTGAGCTTGAGATTAATTATAATCGCTTAAGTTATTGAACCAGATTGACTTCATACGGTAAACGTGAAAGTAATTGGGGACTTTCTACGTAATCCTTTTCCGCCAGACACGGATGCCCGTCTGTGGGCATTATTCGCTACAAAAGCGTTCAGACACTTTGGCGGAGAATACTAAAGAAAGACCAGATGTTGTCTTTGAAAAATGTCTGTGTGCAGCGATATGTCGCTGCTTATCCTTCTGGAACCCGCGAAAGTAGAGTGATAATTGCATATGCACTTCCGTCCAGAGGTTTCTGTAATAATTATTACAGATAAACCCGTCTGGGGAGACAAATTAGCTATGACACTATCTTGCAGGTGAGGTTACAAATCTTATTTGAAAGGTTACTTAACAGTAACGGAAGGAGCCATGCCAAGATCGTCAAAGTATACAGCCCAGACACAGCAAGGAATAAATAGAGTTAGGATTCTTAATTAAATAACTGGACACAAAAACGTATTACAGAATCTTCTGAAACATCAGGAGAAAACTTGTCAATGTTAATATGGAAACCAGATTCTACTGGACTACTCACAAGTCACAGAGGGATTCTAAATAGAAAAAATACCCCAGACGAGTGTTCGAGGCACCTTCATCAAGTTCCCAAGACTATTCTACTGAGCAAGAAGTCCAGATCGCCCAACTATTGGGATGAGTTGTAATATATATTTTATACTTTGAATTTTACATGTTTGCACTTGCTAGTAGTTGTACAGGTCCATACGAGGCTGGCAACCCCAGCATGTGAAAATTACATATGCATGAACCACCACAGCAAAGCACTGGTTATTGCTTCGTGCTAGTTCTCAAAGGGAACCAAAAGCACAGGTAATCCCAGACTCCGAATGGAGCAATGAGTGGATGATGATGACATCATCCAATACCATAATTCCCGCCGTAAGTACTTCGGTCGGTCGGTCAGTCACATTTTGCACACAGTCATTTGCGCACTTTTCTATTTTCGAGAGAGTACATTAACTTTCAACCAGAGCTATCGGGTTGCAACTGTGGTTGAAAGTTAGAAAATAATTGTAGTTTCCCCTTATATGTACTCTCGCGAAAATAGAAAAGTGTGACGGTGTGCATTAAATCAACTGACAATAAAGATACTCTTCTGTCCAGTTTCATTCGGGAAACGGATTTAACTCATCATTTTTTTAAAAATAACATTAAAATGTAAGTTTTTGATTGTTTCTTCAAGACAAAATTTTAATTTAAAGTATTGCAGACTTAATATTATGGATCAAAATGACAAGATGGCTAAAAGGAAGAGATGATCGCGTCATTCACAGCGAGCAAACACTTTGATTATGGAAAGAAGCCAACAACTTGGAGACAGGAAGGTGCGGCGATGTAGATTAAATCAACAGACAACCAAGATACCCTTCTGTCCAGTTTCATTCGGGAAACGGATTTAACTCATCATTTTTCTTAAATATGTAAGTTTTTTTATTGTTTCTTCAAGACAAAGTTTTAATTTAAAGTATTGCAGACTCATTATTATGGATCAAAATGATAAGATGGCTAAAAAGGAAGAGACGATCGCGTCATTCACAGCGAGCAAGCAAGAAGCAGCAATGTAATACGTGTAACAGAAACAACACACTATAATTAAAAACCTGCCAATTTTGGCGGGTTTTTGCTAGTTTGTATATATTTATTATCATTTGTAAGTAAAATTGCTGAGAAAAAGAAGCGTTGGAACAGCTGGAAGGCGCCTGGTTCAGAGACTTGTAGTCAGTCTACAAGACCAGTCTACGATACCAGTGTGGAAGAGGAACCTGTGGTTCAGAGCTTGTAGTCAACACTAGGCACCTACCTTCAACGGCCTATGAAAATACTCGTATTAACCAGGAGAGGTTATCCCTTCTTATTACTCACCGTTTTGGGACGTTCCCTCACCACAGAAATCGTAAATTGACGGAGCAGTGAGCATCAACAACAACCCTTCATGAATCTGACATCTAAATCTCATTTTACCAGGCTGTTGCGGGGGTTCGTTCGGTTGATTGGGTTTCTCATTCTATTATTATTAGTTGAATATGTATGCTTTTCATATTCATCATCATCTCAGTTGAAGTCAATGCAAATGGTTTTCGTTAATTAGTGAGGGTCCAAGAAGACATTGGTTCCGTACGAACCTGATTATCATTAGTATAAACTTCATATGAAGAAGAGTTCATCAGGTCAAACAACAATCAATATCTCAAGTCGAAGTAACCAACCGTAATCGAAGTAATGTGGGTAAAGTCCTTAATTGAGTCCAAACGTTTATTTGACGAAACAACGGATGAAGACATCACAAGTATTATTCATTGATAGCATACATCTATAATAAAATACATTTGAATCCGTATCATAATCTCAGTCCGTGTCCAGTAAAACGAATTAACATAGCCAGAACATCATAGCTGTGTGCACGCGCGGTTGAGGTTTCCAACGGCCGACAATGAGCGTATGCGTCTGATAAATATAATATTATGGACTGAAATAATCTTCCTTGAAGTAGGTTATCTACTAACCTATTATATTATTTGATTCATATAGCTTGGACTGACACTGAGTCCCTACTTCGAAACACTTATATAAATATGTGGCAATACAATGCCTAACACTGGACGAATATAGGACGCGTCTTCACAGCTTGACGGTCAACGTAAAAAGGGTCTCGTATCTAACTCACGATGCGTGACCTATCAACGCCAACACGTCATAAATCGATCGTGTATATAGCGTTCAATAGTCCGAGAATTCTTAACATCGAATTATATTAAAAGCTGTGACCCTAGAAGTAGCACCCTGCCAACTATAGCAGACGACTTCAATAAAATACCGTAACAATTCTCTGCACGCCGGGGAAAAAAAATCTATTAGATAGATTTTTTTTTGAACTATCTTACTCAAACATTTAAAAAAAAAATTTAACCAAAAACCCGACATATGGCTTACGATGTTCTGTCTAGAACAGTGTCGTGGTCATGTCGATAATATATAATCATGTAACATATTGACAGTCATGCTATACATGTAAATTAAATAACCCAAAGGATTGTCAACAGTCATTAAATAATTAACTAATTAATTAACGTATGTGTTAACTAAGTACGAAAGTGAGATGTCATGAAATTATTATAACCAATTAAAATTAAACTAATTACTCATAGTGTATGTGTAAATAATCAAATTATTGACAATCTAATTAACGAAAGTGAAAGAAGATGTCATAAGAAAAAGACAAATGAGGAGTAAAGACAAGTGAAATGTAGAAAACTAAGGTATAAAATCAATAGGTGGTGTTTTTGAAATTAAATATTTGTGTTACTAAATACTTAACTTAATTAATTAAATAATATATTATATCATTATCATATTACTAATTACATCTAAGAATATTATCTAAGCATTGTGTGAGATTCATTTGTTTTCTTTGTTACACATTTTTTTTCATAGTTCATTTTCATATGTTTTTTCTCACATTTCAATTTAATTTTATTTCTTTATTAATTCAATCAATAACTAGAACTAAGTAATCTTGGATATGACGATCCAGACGTCGTAATTTTCCATAAGGATCTACGGAAAGTTTCATTCGAAAACTGTTTAACTGTTCCGATCCTGAATGAATTTAAGTTTCATAACGTTCTATTAGTCATGTCACATTACGAAATTTGTCCAATTTGAATTCAGATATTCTTTCCGACTTTGTTGCAACTAGTTGTAGCATGAATGGACACTAACCAAAGTCCCAGCGTAAATACGAACACAATGTCTCTTGCTTTTATTCATTTCGTATGACGCATGTCTCTAATAATCATTTATTTGAATTGTAGTCGACGTTTCATTCACTGGTCGAGAGTTTAACGATAGGATTCTGTCTCTTATTATAAGAACTTTCGTTAATATATTCGAAGTGTGTCAGTGTTCATAAATCGACATCCGAAGGGTTTCTTGATAGTACGTCAGCCACGATGTTTTCTGTCTCCGATATGTATTCAATGGTGAATTCGAATGGTTGTAAAAGGATAGCAAACCTCGTAAGTTTCGGACTTTTGTGATTCGAGCGACGTAGGGATGCCACCGCCTTCTGATCTGTTTGGATCAAGAAGGGTGCACCTAGTAAGAATTTTTCTAACTTGGTGATGGCCCACACGACGGCCAATAATTCTTTATCCACCGTTGAATATTTAATCTCTGGAGTCTTAAGTTTGCGTGAGATGTAAAGAACCAGATGTAGTATGCCTTCGTGACATTGGAGCAGACATTGTAAAGTATCGATGATTGACTGGCCACTACTGTAGAAGACCCGATGAGAGACTTCCATGTTATGGACAGCACTTGTCATACTGGAACCGGTTTCCTTTGAGGCTCCAGGAGGAGCACGACATCTGCGTTACCACTGTATGATTGAAAGATGTAATCTACGTGGGAACTTGATCAACTACCCAACCTTGCGCAGCGCTGTATCTACTGGTCATGTAGATGTAGTGTGAGAGTGGAAGCAACGCGAATGGTGTACTGTTCTATGTAGTTGACACTAGATAATACTGCACTCACACACTCTTATACGAGTCAATGATGGCTGGAACTACAGCTGACGTTTTTTCGCACCTTTTATTAAGGACACACACACTTGACGTGAACATCTGCATATGACAGTACATGGTTGACAGGACGTCATCATATTGCATAATTGAGTAGCAACATCAGTAATGTATTCAGGCAGCATATGAATATATATTATGGGACGACAGTAGGCAGACGTTCTAGTTGTCTGTCGTCGCATACTCAGTAAATGTACATAGATGAATAGTAATAGCGGTTCGTTGCTAGAACCTTTTCTTGACAGTAATAATGTTATTTCATAATAACGGAGTTCCTTGATGGTAAGATCTCCGATCCACTGTCTGATAATAAGAGTTAGATTCTGTTCTCAGGCCAGTGATGCACCATAATGACAGTACTTCGAAGAAGGTCACCTTCTGTGAGTTTCACTCACTCGTCCAACAGAAGGATATAAATAAAGCCAAAGTTAATTCAACATTTGAATATATATATAACTTCATAGAGTTTTCCATCTAGCTCTACATTAATAGGGTTGTTTCATGTAGATAGGAATACTAGTGGAACCTGTCATCTTCAACTGTGCATATGGACGACCAACGACGTTCAAACTAGGTTGTCATCTAAACCACACCAAATGAAGGTCATCAAAGAAAAGAGGGTCTGGCTTTACCTGGAGTCCGAATTTAAACATAATAAAGTACATGAGAAGAAGCTCTGACACAATAATCTCGCAGAGACATTCCCTCCTTATGGAAAAATCATCCACAAATCACTTTTTAATCATAACAGGACCAGCCCTAGAAAAACACTCAGCCATTATCGGCGGCTACTTCGGAACTCTCTACAACCAGTAGGACTACGAATACCTGTGCCAGATTTCGGCACAAAGAATATAGTCCGACCTAAACATACAAAGATATACAATATAAAACTGAATTTTCTTGCACTAGACAAGTAGTACACATGAATTCGGACCATAAACATTCTAAGCAAAATTAATCTATTTTCTGGCCCTAACAAACGAGAACTGACATGATTTCAATTATTCATACGCCGAATCAATATCAAGAGAGATCATCCATATAATCAAACGTATAAATCAATCATGGATTATCTAGCTTTACCAAGGGAAGCATTTTCGTACCCAAATAAATACAACTATATATTTTCCATATTAAATAGACGAAGTAATCCGTGTGTCGCATAATTCCATACAAAAGAATATGTGTATGTAATATGAGCAACAGATTACCACAACCCCGGGGAAAAAAATGGTACATTTTTTTGAAATACATCCAGGAGCAACATACAATAGGCTCACAATGCACGAATAACAATGCGCAGATGTTAAGCATACCAAACAAATGTAACGGCCAATGTAAGGCTAAGTCGTCCTATGATACGACCAGTTAGAATATATGTTAGAATCCAGAGAAAGTTTTTCTCTGAGTATAAATATTTCCAGAGAGGTGTCACCAACGCATACTACAATACTGGCAAAGTCACAATTTCTACAATAATTTATCCAAAAATCTTTCATCTTAGGTATTTTAAAATCATGATTACCAGAGACGAAGAACATCAAAAGATCAGCGGTGAATATACATCAATTAACCGCTAAGTAGTGATACAATCAATATATGATATATTACATATGTGTACACACTTTAAAATAGGAAAAAACTGTAGTAAAGTTAGACATGTTAGAAATCTCAGGATCTAACAATTAGGTGGAATCATGTGGGCATCTAGACAAAATGTCTGCCATCACATTTTCTGACCCACGGATAGCTCGCACCGAAAAATGAAAAGGCTGAAGAGCAATCGCGTATCGCGTTGATCTCGCGCTCTTCAGATTTTTACTCTGAATAGCAGTAAGAGCTTTCTGGTCAGTTTCCACAATGAAATGCGCGCCAAGAAGAAATCTTTGAAGTTTAAGGATTGACCAAACCATAGCCAATAATTCGCGGTCTAGGACCGAGTAATTCTTCTCCGCGGCATTTAGTTTTCGAGAAATATACATCACAGGATGCAGAGTTCCGGAGTACTCTTGCATTAGTGCTGCTCCAATCCCTGTGGATGAAGCGTCACTACGAAGAACAAATGTCTTATCTGTAGTAGGTAACACTAAAATAGGTGAAGTAGAAAACATAGTTTTAACTTTATCCAAAGAGGATTGACATTCTTGCGTCCAATGGACTACATTAGGAGACCCTTTCTTTAGCAGAGAAGAAAGAGGTGACATGATCGAGGACAGATTCGGAATGAATCGTCCGTAAAATTGTATTAGACCCAAGAGACTTCGCACTTGCTTTTTAGTCTTAGAAATAGAAATGTTAAGTATTTTACTTGTATTATGGTCTTCTGTTTTTAGGAAACCATGACCAACGCGGTGACCTAAGAAAGATATTTCGCTAAAACCAATACATGCTTTAGATGGTTTCGCTGTCAGGTTATGCTCGCGTAGGATAGACAATAGTTCATTTAACCCGTTATAGTGATCTTCCCAAGTATCACTGAAAAGACAGATGTCATCAAGATATGCAATGACATCTGAGCGATGAGATAGGATTCGACGCATCATGCGTACGAATGTTGCAGGAGCGTTCATAAGGCCGAAAGGCATGAAATTCCATTGGAATAGACCCCTAGGTGTCGAAAAAGCAGTAAACGGCTTGGCGTGTTCGGATAGTGGAACTTGCCAATATCCCTTAGACAAATCAAGTTTAGTGAAGAAATGAGATTTTGATAGTCTAGTAAGTAGCTCCTCTAGTAAAGGCATAGGTTCAGCATCAAATTTCGTCACTTGGTTCAATTTGCGATAATCAACGCAAAGACGTATGTTATTGTCTTTTTTCCGTACAATAACCATCGGCGAAGAATATGCTGATGTGGATGGTTCAATTATTTTTAAATCTATCATCTCATCCAACTCTTTCTCAACCTGTGCTTGAAAATGTATCGGGATAGGATACGGTCTGACTCTTATAGGATTATGGTCAATAAGAATAATGTCATGTTCAATGACATTAGTACGACCAGGAATGTCAGTAAGGACATCCTGAAATTGTTGTAACATAGTAGAAACTTGTTTCTGTTCTCCTGGAGATAATTCGGGAGAAATCGCAACATCTTTCCATGATTCATTAGAGTGAAGCGGAATCATCGGAAAAGGCAAATTCACATCCGAGAAACTCGTTTCCTCATCCTGTATTACTGACAGTGATGAGTAATGCACATGTTGGACTGGAGAATCGTCCGATGCCTGGAAAACAGGTTGTAAATAATCCGGACGTTCATGGAATTCCGTGAGCATGTTGATGTGGAAGGTTTTATGCTTCCCATCAATATCGACAATATAGTCGACATCGGAAACTTTTGATATTACATCATATGGACCTTTCCAAGAAATAAGAAGTCTGTTTTCCCTACAAGGTAGCAAGACAAATGCTTTGTCTCCTGGACAAAGTAGTCGCAAGCATCTCTTCTTATTGGCAAATTGCCTTGCCTTCTGTTTGGCAAATTCAGAAGAAGCAGTTGCCAATTTGCATGCTTCAATAATCTTGTGTCTAAGCGCAATAACATATTCGTAAGAGGATTTTGTGTCATCGACAATATTATCAGCAGTTATGAGATCATGAAGTAAGGACATAGGACCTCGCGGTTTCGCGCCAAAGACAAGTTCAAAGGGAGGAAATCCTGTATGTTCGTTGGCGACCTCTCTATATGCAAAGAGAGCCGCGGGTAAAACTCTGTCCCAATCCTGAGGATGATCTTCAGTTATCTTACTTAACAGGTTTTTGAGAGTCCTATTCAGACGTTCTACCATCCCATTAGACATAGGATGATAAATACTACTTAAAGATCTCTCTATCTTAAGAGTCGACATTACTTGAGACATAGTATCCGATATGAGTTGGGTACCATGGTCCGATAATATTTCTGCTGGAAATCCCAGACGAGAAAATATTAGCCAAAGAGCATCTGCGACATCAGCAGTAGTTATGCTCTTCAGAGGAATAGCCTCTGGCCAACGTGTGCACATGTCAACACACGTCAAGATAAATTAGTGTCCTCTAGCAGACTTTATTTTAAATGGACCGATGATGTCTATCGCCATCTTTTGAAATGGTCGAATTGGAATATCTGCAGCTTGAATAGGTGCAGCATGGCGTGGACCTTTGGATTTAACTTCTTGACATACCTTACAAGATCGACAATAGATTCGTATGTCCTTGTTCACAAAAGGCCAAAAGAAAGACGCCAGAACTCTAGATTTAGTACGGGAAAAACCCATATGTCCAATACACTGAGAATCATGAGCGTGCTGTAAGATTTTCACTCTCATATTTTTGGGCACTAGAATTTGAGAATGAGCGGACTTAGCGGAGTCTTGTACCATACGCACAAGTACGCCATTCTTCATCGTAATCCAAGATTTACGATTTGTGTCTTTATTCGGATCACCTTTTGTTGCCAGAGTAAAGAATTTCTTTAGAGTAGGATCATCTTTCTGCTGTTTTATAAAGGAGTCATGGGAAATCTCCAAGGGATCATCTTGGATCTGCGCATCATTATCTTCAGAAGGTGAAGATTGAGGCATGTTAAGAGCTTGAGCCCTAGTGACTACTGCATTAGCAGTTTGCATATTGTTATTTTCCCAATCAGCAATTTGTTGCGGAGTACATTCTTTCACTCCATGAATGCGACCGATGATAAGATCAGCGATCGGATTCGGCAGAAGACATGCTTGCACATCTTCTGTAAAGAGAGGAGTAGCAATATTGATAATGGCAGTGGAATACTTCTCAAATGTGCCACCAAATGTTACGCATTTGATTACTTTTCCCGTGGCTCGAGAAGGATCTACGAGTGACTGCCTCACTCCAGTGGTGGTGCATCCCGAATCGAAAAGGATTGATACCGGAGTACCATCTACTAGACCTCTATTGAAGACAAGAGCACCTCTTCAATCATGCGCGACTGACGCAGGAAGAGCGGGGAGAGGATGAACACAGCTTAAAGTGGAAACTGTGGTTGGATCGAATAATGTTTTGCATTGGGAGCACTGAGATGCTCTACCAAAGTCAAAAGCAGAACATCCTACATTATTAGTATCTTTCTTATCATTATTTTGATTACCGGCTACAAGAAACACTTGCTGTGCAGAGTTAGCCTGGTAATGAGATTTATGTCTTTTGTATTGTGATCTACCTCGATTATTATAACCTCTATAGTTATTATTATTTCCTCTGCTATAACCCCTGTTTGGGTTAGGATCATAATATTCATGATCATAATCATCATGTTCATTATAATGGGTATCCCTGTAATGTTGGTTTTGTTGCTTCCATGAAGGAAAACTTGGGTAGTTTCTATAGTGACTACCTTTTCGAAAATTTCTATAATTATGAGTACCCCTGTATCTAGGACTGTCAGCCCGGTTCCAGGTCTTCAAAGAAGAACCTTGATTTGAGTGGTTACCTTGGCTTTGATAACCATTCCAATTAACCTTTTTGTGAGATTTATTTTGAGTTCCTTGGAAGTTATGTGAAGAATTATGATTGTATTGTGTTGCCGAAGCTACTGGCATACCCTCTTTAATGTTAGTGTTGCTCAGAATCACGTCAGGGTGTGCCGTAGCATATTGGTCACAATATTCTTCCATTTGTTTTAATGTACTAGGTTTAGGCTCATGTAAGAATTCTAGGAATGGTTTATTCACTGAAGACATGATCTTGTCTCTGAGTAATAAATCCGTAAGAGCCTCAAATGTTTTCTGTGTTTTGGATAATTCAAACCATCGTGAAAGTGTAAGTCGTGCTTTTGCAATGAATTCTGAGAATTCTACACCTACCTCAGGTTTCATTGTTTTAAACAAAAGGCGATAACCTTCCTCTGACAATTGGTATCTCTTTATCAAGGCTGCCCTAATAGCATCATAATTATCCTTGTCGGCCTCTTCAACCAAACATAACTTAGTCAGAGAATCCCCTTTTAGATTTTCAGACAACTGATTCACATACTGTGATTTATCCACATTATGAGCTCGACAAGCACGTTCAAATCTATCAAGCCAGAATGTTATGTCATCATTGGCAGAGTTGAACGCCGGTACCTTGACCTTGTAAGTAAAGGGTTTACCATTACCACTAGATGCCTGATTAACATTACTCATACTTGTCAATCTTAATTTCTCTAACTCAAATTCATGTTCTCTTATTGCTTTTTTTTCTTCAGCTTCTAATCTTTTTTGTTCAGCAGCAGCTTCTCTGTCTAGTCTTTTTTGTTCAGCAGCAGCAGCAGCTTCTCTGTCTAGTCTTTTTTGCTCTGCCTCAAATCTCCTTTCCTCCACCTGCATCTGCAATTTCTTTTGTTCAGCTTCTCTGTCTAGTCTTTTTTGCTCTGCAGCAGCTTTTTTCTCCTCTGCAGCAGCTTTTCTTTCCTCAGCAGCAGCTTCAAATCTTTTCTGTTCTGCAGCTAATGCTTTGTCATATTGAGCAATTGCCCATTCTTCTAAGTCTTTACCAGTCTTATCAAGGGATTTCCCTTGTGCAGTAAAGTAATCTAATGTAGACATCCTGTCTTATGAAATAGTAACCTGAAAAAGTAAATAAATTACCTTATCCCACTTTAATACTCACTTCACTTTCTTAGTCTTAGCCAAAGACCTTGTATAGTTAATACAATAACTTGAGTACCTGTGGAAAATAATATCTGTATATCCCAATCACTGTGGGAGACAAGCCTTACAAAGGTCTTGTATACTTCCTTAATGTAACCAATGATCACTTGAGTACCTGTGGAAAATAATATCTGTATATCCCAATCACTGTGGGAGACAAGCCTTACAAAGGTCTTGTATACTTCCTTAATGTAACCAATGATCACTTGAGTACCTGTGGAAAATAATATCTGTATATCCCAATCACTGTGGGAGACAAGCCTTACAAAGGTCTTGTATACTTCCTTAATGTAACCAATGATAATAATAAAGTACTGGTCTGTACTATAGCATAAGTGTATTCAATTATACCTTATATATCATCTGTCAACTAAAGACATTCACAAGGACAAACAAGAAAAGACAATATGAAAACAATTGCAGAAATTAAATAATTTAACTAGGAGAACTAAAGAGAATAGTCACAGAACCTGTGACAATAACTGCAATGAAATCAACAAGACAAATAACGTCACAGTGTATAAATATAAGGGTGTAAAGAACTAAATGATAAGAAAGAGTAGACCAACAAATTATACAAACAAATCAAACAAAAATAAAGAACAGTGTTGCTGTCATTTTCGACGGAGTCATCTGTCAAGTTATTTGCTTATGTTTGTATCATAAGTATAATTGTGTCTTTACCTGCGATGTCAGGTTGATTAGGGGTTGTCTTCCCTTGTTTATTCATTCATTGTGTTTGACCTGTAGGGTCAGAGGTTGACAGTTCGGCGTAGGCCTATGGGAAGGTTTTTTTAAGCGGGAGTGAGATATACTTCCGGGAAGCCGGGAGGTCCTGTTTTTCTGAAGGGACCAAGAGTCCATTGTTTTTCGGGGAGAATCTTCGAAGTAACTGCTATGGCAGTTTTCCCCAGTGAATCTCTGTGCGTCGGGATGACGACAGAATTCCTTGTGATGTTCTGAGGATTCATTTGCCAGGTAATACCGACCTTTATGCATTATTACGCTTTTCGGTGGCAGAACATGTAAAGGATTACCTAGGGTGAACAGCAGCTCACTGATCCGCCATTTCAGAACTTATATATTTGTGCTCGAGGTAGCCATCCAAGACTGTTAGTCTTATATTGTCCAGAAATCCAGTGACGAAGATATATTGTGGGAGCCGCAGATTGGCGGAACTTCTATCTACAATAAGTATTACTGCAGGGTTGATGATAACCTATTTAACAGAAGTACACGGCCGACGTCAGAACGAGGCCTGTGCTTTCGGCTATTATACTACAGCCTGATATGTGCAATTGGCGGGAGTGCCAAGTTGCACCTGTGTGTCAAAGTAACTAAGGCATCTGACGCGTTTAGTCAGAGACGCCAAGGGCGACGCTACGAACTGTCATTATTGAAGAACTTTGCTATTGACCATGCACGTCTATTCTGATGTTTACCTTTTTTGAATGCCAAATGTATACCTATCGATGTCAGGTCAGCATGACCTTGTTACACTGACTGTTCCTGTTGATACTATGTGTGTTCCCGTCAATAAATGTCTTGAAACATGCCTGCAGTGTCAAAGCATCCTTGATTACTGCATGTGAGAGTATGGGTTGCAGGATCTACATCTATACGAGCCTAAACACATTCGCGCCTTCATTCGCACCCACACTCAATTCATCATACGCTCGCACTACACATCTAACAACATGTATACTGTCTTGGGCCAGTGATCACATCAACAAAGAAAAAAAGACAGTTACATTTCTGGTGGACCAGTTACGTGGGCTCTTATGATACATTTCTTGTCGCCAATGTGGCCTAGAAACTTACATTTCTGATGGACCAGATCTGTGGGTTTAAAAAGAACAGAGCGAGCATTTGACATTATTGTTGACATTTATGGATCCAGAAATTTACATTCCTGGTTGGCTGTTACATGTATGATGTCTCCAGTTTTGTCGAGAAAGTTACAAGAAGGACAAGTACACATTACACTTCTGATCTGTGGGTCTAAGCTACACACGGGACAGCCGTAACACACAGCGCTAATTCTACATTTGCAAGTTTTGGCTACAACAGGACAGATATAGGTCATCAACGGTTGACCCAAATAAACAGTACGAGCATTTATATTATAATGCTACATAAAGCATAACAAGACATGTACTGAAGTTAACTACTAGGCATTTGCTACGTGGACCATAACTGCATAGAAGGCGGGTTCCTATTGTAAACAGTACTGCTGGTTGTTACACATTTCATTCAACAACAGACTTTTCTAGGTCAGAGCATTCAAGCTACATTGTTGGAGGTCAAGTGTCTGTAAACAGTACGTGGAAATAGTAAACATTCAATGTGCAAGCCCTAATTTGAGAAGGTCATAGTAACTTTGGTTCGTGAATACCACTTTATGTTACAGTGGATTTGACGTTCAGTGCGCGTTTGACATTTCGTTTCTGTGTTCGCAAGGAGCAAGGAATTTATTTTAGTTTCAGCTGTGACTGAACTTGTTCTGCAACACATTGAAATTGATTGCTATATTATGTTACTTCTACTGTTTTTTGTGTATTTTTCTGCGGGTTTTTCGGTTGGTGGGTCTTACGGTAAATATGCCACTTGATCGAGGCTTACTGTAAGCGTTCTGTAGGTGCAAATTTTCTTAATTTGGAAATTTGCTAGTGACAATTGGTCGCTATTGATGTTAGCTGTGATGTAATTGTACTTAACGTTGTTTTTGTAATATTTTGTCTGTTTTTCAGTTTTGATTGTCGATTTGTTTTGTTTGTATTCTGTAGGTCTCTCCTTTCTTGTGTATTTCTCTACACATTTTTGGTTAAAACAGTGTTGCCATTTGTATTGTTTTGTATTTTTGTCTTTGTATTTTTTTTTTTTGTACTACATTACTGTCATACACAGTCTACATACACATACTGGGTCATGTTTTGATATTATTGATAAGGTAGACTCTTCATATAGAGTTTGTTAAATAATATTATATAAGATATTTATACAAGTTCTTTGATAAAAGACTTGTTATCTACAAAGATTGAGACAAGGTGAAATACATATTCAAGTTCTTTATAAAAAAGACTTGTGCCCATAGTGAGTGGGATATAAGGGAATTTTTTTTTTTTCCACAGGTACTCAGGTGATTTTTTGGGTACATTATAAACAAGACTAAGAGTGTGAAAGAAAGTGAAGTGAGTATACAAGTCTATCATTTCAGACTTGTCTCCCATTAAAGTGGGATAATTTAATATATTTGCTTCTGCAAGTTACTGATCTCAGTAGACAAGATGTCTACATTGGACTACTTTATTACACAAGGGAGAGCCCTTGATAAGACTGGTCAACAGTTAGAACAGTGGGCTGTTGCTCAGTATGACAAAGCATTAGCTGCTGAAGAGAGAAGGGCTGCTGCAGAGGAAAAAAAAAAACTATGGCTGAAGAGAAGAGATTAGAAAGAGAAGCAGCTGCTGAACAAAAAAGGCTAGACAGAGAAGCTGATATTGCTGCTGAACAAAAGAAATTGCAGATGCAGGTGGAGGAAAGGAGATTTGAAGCTGAACAAAAGAGATTAGACAAAGAAGCTGAACAAAAGAGATTAGACAAAGAAGCTGAACAAAAGAGATTAGACAAAGAAGCTGAACAAAAGAGATTAGACAAAGAAGCTGAACAAAAGAGATTAGACAAAGAAGCGGAACAAAAGAGATTAGACAAAGAGGCTGCTGCAGAGGAGAGGAAAGCTCAAGCTGAGGCTGAAATCAGAAAAATGGAACATGAGGAAAGAAAACAGAAGATGGAACTTGATGAAAAACTCGCAACTTTGGAGTTAGAGAAATTGAAATTGGCGAGTATGGGTGCTCAGCAAACAACTTCGAGTACGACAAGGGAGTTTGTTAGTAGGATTAAATTGCCTCATTTCAATCCTTTAAAGGATGACGTAGCAGATTATCTAGATAGATTCCAATTTTTGTGCGATACGCATAACATAAAAAAGGAAAAATATGTTGAACAACTGATGCCATTTTTAACAGGTGACACAGTGACTACTCTTATGACAATAGACGAACATGAGAGGACTAATTATGATGTTGTCAGGGCAGCATTGCTAAAAAAATATCAACTAAAACAAGAAGACTATCGTCTTCGTTTTAGGACAATGTTGCCAGAAAATGGAGTAGATTTCTCTGATTTTGTTACAAAGATACGTCGTACATTTACACGATGGGTTGAGTTGTCTCAGATTGAGAAAACATATGAAGATCTAATGGACTTATTATTGCGAGATAAGGTTTTGTCATCTGTTAATGATTCTTTTCTTGCATTCCTTCATGAGCGTAAGCCTAAAAACTTAAAAGAAATGGAGGAATACTGTTGTCAGTATGCCACAGCACATCCCCATGCTACAGTTAGCAATTCTAAAGTGAAAGAAGGGTTGCCAGCTGCTTCGGCAACACCATATGGCCCTAATTTCAAAAAAAAATTTCAGGGTGCTCAACAAAATTGGAATAGGGGAAGTAATCAAAATTACACTCAGAAGCGGAGTAATCCAACACATGATGGTTCTTCGTCTATGCAGTGGAGACAAGATGGTAGTTCTCGTAATTTTAGTGGTAATAATTTGAGACACTTTCGCAAAGGCTATCCAAATAATAACTATTCAAATTTTCGAGGTAATCATTCTCGACGTCAAGATTATGACGATGGTGAATTTAGAAACCGGGATTCAAACCGGAATGATGAGTACAATAGACAATATGATCACAATTACAGGGGAAATGATAGTCGAAATAATTACAGGGGAAATGATAGTCGAAATAATTACAGGGGAAATGATAGTCAAAATAATTACAGGGGAAATGATAATCGAGGTAGACCTAGGTTTAACAAGAAAAGACCTTACCAACAGGCAAACTCTGCGCAACAAGAGTTTGATGGAGCCTGTAATACAGCAAATGATAGTGGTAACTCTAGGGCTATCACTGGTTGTGCTTTCGATTTTGGGAGAGCAACTGAATGCCCCCAATGCTTAACATTGTTCGATTCATCAACTGTATCTACGCTAAGTTGTGGTCACCCTCTTCCTGCTCTACCTGCTACAGTTGCGCATGATGGGAGAGGATCTCTCATCTTAGATAAAGGTCTAATAAATGATAGGCTAGTCTCAGTACTTTTCGATTCGGGATGTACTACCGTCGGGGTTAAGAAGTCTCTGATAGATCCTTGCTGTGCCACTGGAAAAACAATCAAATGTGTTACATTTGGTGGTACTATGGAAAGCTATCCTACTGCTATTATTAGGATTGACACTCCTTTCTTCACAGGAGATGTCCATGCATGTCTTCTTCCTAATCCTATTGCGGATCTTATAATCGGTCGTATTCATGGGGTTAAGGAATGCACCCCGCAACAAATTTCTAGTTGGGAAGAAGAAAACATTCAAACGGTCAATGCAGTGATGACAAGAGCTCAAGCTCTTAATCCCCCAACTTCATCTGATAATAGTAATGAAGTTGATAGCCAAGACGAGCACTTGGTGATTTCCCATGACTCGTTTGTTAAACGTCAAGAAGAGGATCCTTCTTTGAAGAAATACTTCCTTCTGGCAAAGAAAGGGGATCCCAATCAAAATACGAATCACAAATCGTATATTACTATGAAGAATGGTATATTGGTACGAATGGTACAACACTCGGACAAGTCTATGCATTCGCAAATTCTTGTGCCTAAGTGTATGAGAGCCTTAATTCTTCGGCATGCACACGATTCTCAGTGTGCTGGACACATGGGTTTTTCCAGAACTAAAACTAGAGTCCTTGCGTCATTCTTTTGGCCATTCGTGAATAAAGACATCCGAATTTATTGCCGATCTTGCAAAATTTGTCAAGAGGTCAAGTCTAGAGGTCCGAGACATGCTGCTCCTATTCAGGCTGCAGATATTCCGATTCGGCCGTTTCAGAAAATGGCTATAGACATCATTGGTCCGTTCAAAATTAAGTCAGCCAGAGGACACCAATTTATCCTCACTTGCGTGGACATGTGCACGCGTTGGCCGGAGGCTATTCCTCTGAGGAGCATATCAACTGTCGATATCGCTGATGCTCTTTGGCTCGTATTTTCTCGTCTGGGATTCCCCGGAGAAATACTGTCGGATCACGGCACTCAGTTAATTTCGGACGTTATGTCTCAGGTAATGGCTACGCTAGACATTAAAAGGTCTCTCTCAGTAGTATTTATCATCCAATGTCCAATGGATTGGTAGAACGTCTTAACAGGACACTAAAGAACTTACTTGGCAAGATAACGGAGGATCATCCTGAAGATTGGGACAGGGTTTTACCTGCAGTCCTCTTTGCCTATAGAGAGGTTCCCAACGAGCATACAGGGTTTTCTCCTTTCGAACTTGTCTTTGGCGCGCAACCGCGGGGGCCAATGTCCTTGTTACACGATTTGATAACTTCCGATAATATTGACGATGATACACAATCGTCATATGAATATGTTATAGCTCTTAGAGAAAAGATTATCGAATCGTGCAGGTTAGCAACTTCATCTTCCGAATTTGCGAAAGAAAAAGCTAGGCGATTTGCTAATAAGAAAAGACGCCTACGTCAACTTTGTCCTGGAGACAAAGCATATGTCTTACTGCCCTCAAGAGAGAATAGACTTCTCATTTCTTGGAAGGGTCCATACACTATAGTCTCGAAAATTTCTGATGTCGACTATATTGTCGATGTGGATGGAAGGCATAAAACCTTCCATATAAATATGCTAACAGAGTTTATTGAACGTCCAGACTATTTACAGCCTATTTTCCAGGCGACGGACGACTCTCCAGTTCAACATGGTCACATCTCATCCCTGTCTGTTATACAGGATGAGGAAACTATTTTTTCTGACGTGAACTTACCTCTTCCTACGATTCCACTTACTTCAACGGAATCGTGGAGAGACGTTACAGTCTCTTCCAACTTGTCTTTTGAGGAACAGCGTCAAGTATCCTCTACGTTACAATCATATCAGGATGTCCTTACCGACATTCCTGGACACACAGATGTCATAGAACATGACATCATACTTACTGATCGTAATCCGATCAGAGTAAGACCATACCCAATACCTATTCATTTTCAAGCACAAGTCGAGAAAGAATTGGATGAAATGATTCAACTACAAATAATTGAACCATCCACTTCAGCTTATTCTTCGTCGATAGTTATTGTTCGAAAGAAAGACAATAACATACGTCTTTGCGTTGATTATCGCAAATTAAATCAAGTTACGAAGTTCGATGCTGAACCTATGCCGTTATTAGATGATCTACTTATTAGACTTTCTAAAGCTAAATTCTTTACTAAACTAGACTTGTCGAAAGGTTATTGGCAAGTCCCACTGACGGAACACGCCAAACCTCTCACTGCTTTTTCGACACCTAGGGGTCTGTTTCAATGGAATTTTATGCCTTTCGGGCTTATGAACGCCCCAGCGACTTTCGTGCGCATGATGCGACGAATTCTATCAGATCGTGCAGATGTCATTGCATATTTAGACGACATCTGTCTTTTCAGCGATACTTGGGAAGAACACTATGTGGGTCTAAAGGAATTGCTATCTACTCTACGTGAGCATAGATTGACTGCTAAACCCTCTAAAGCTTTTGTTGGGTTTAGTGAAATTTCCTTCCTAGGTCATCGAGTTGGTCATGGTCTGTTGAAGACAGAGGACCAAAACATTTCAAAGATATTAAATATCTCGGTTCCGAAGACAAAAAAGCAAGTGCGTAGTCTCTTGGGATTGATACAATTCTATGGAAGATTCATTGAGAATCTGTCCTCCATTATGGCACCACTTTCAACGTTATTGAAAAAAGGTTCTCCTAATATGGTGCGTTGGTCCCAAGAATGCCAATCTTCATTGGATCAGGTTAAGAATTTGTTCTCATCTCATCCTATCTTAAGACTACCGACGATTGATAAGACTTTTGTCCTTCGTAGTGATGCCTCTTCCACTGGCATTGGAGCGGGACTAATGCAGGAATATTCAGGAACTCTGCATCCTGTAATGTATATTTCTAGGAAGCTGAATGCGGCAGAAAGGAATTACTCGGTTTTGGACCGTGAATTGTTGGCTATGGTTTGGTCCATTCTTAAGCTACAAAGGTTCCTTCTGGGCGCGCATTTCTTTATGGAAACCGACCAAAAAGCTCTTACGGCTATGCAAAGTAAGGATTTGAAGAGCTCGAGATCTACTCGTTATGCTATTGCTCTTCAGCCTTTCCATTTCATGGTGCGAGCTATCCGTGGTTCGGATAATGTGATGGCGGACATATTGTCTAGATGCCCACATGATTCCAGTTAAATCTTGTGTCCTAGTTTTTCCTGATATATTTTCAGACTTAGGTCTGTCCTTAATATCATAATATGTTGTAATACAAATGTATTTGGATGATGTTTAGATAATTTAACAAATTTCATTTTGTCCATCCATCAGTGATATGTTGCTAAAATAGCATTGACATTTGTATATTGCTATGATTATATTATTTAGTAATGTTTGATATATGATTGGTATTGCCAGCAACTTAGGTTTCTTGAATGGTATCCCTTAGTTTGTTTGGCTTAAAGGAAATATTTTCTCCTATGTTGAGAGATGATTTGTACCCTCTTCTATTGTACCTGATATTAGGTTCATTGTTTGCATGAGCACAGAAGTGATACTGGTGCTATCTTGCTCATGAACATATTTAAAAAAAAAAAAATTGCATTTTTTTTTTACAGGGGGGTGGTAGTAATGTTGCTGTCATTTTCGACGGAGTCATCTGTCAAGTTATTTGCTTATGTTTGTATCATAAGTATAATTGTGTCTTTACCTGCGATGTCAGGTTGATTAGGGGTTGTCTTCCCTTGTTTATTCATTCATTGTGTTTGACCTGTAGGGTCAGAGGTTGACAGTTCGGCGTAGGCCTATGGGAAGGTTTTTTAAGCGGGAGTGAGATATACTTCCGGGAAGCCGGGAGGTCCTGTTTTTCTGAAGGGACCAAGAGTCCATTGTTTTTCGGGGAGAATCTTCGAAGTAACTGCTATGGCAGTTTTCCCCAGTGAATCTCTGTGCGTCGGGATGACGACAGAATTCCTTGTGATGTTCTGAGGATTCATTTGCCAGGTAATACCGACCTTTATGCATTATTACGCTTTTCGGTGGCAGAACATGTAAAGGATTACCTAGGGTGAACAGCAGCTCACTGATCCGCCATTTCAGAACTTATATATTTGTGCTCGAGGTAGCCATCCAAGACTGTTAGTCTTATATTGTCCAGAAATCCAGTGACGAAGATATATTGTGGGAGCCGCAGATTGGCGGAACTTCTATCTACAATAAGTATTACTGCAGGGTTGATGATAACCTATTTAACAGAAGTACACGGCCGACGTCAGAACGAGGCCTGTGCTTTCGGCTATTATACTACAGCCTGATATGTGCAATTGGCGGGAGTGCCAAGTTGCACCTGTGTGTCAAAGTAACTAAGGCATCTGACGCGTTTAGTCAGAGACGCCAAGGGCGACGCTACGAACTGTCATTATTGAAGAACTTTGCTATTGACCATGCACGTCTATTCTGATGTTTACCTTTTTTGAATGCCAAATGTATACCTATCGATGTCAGGTCAGCATGACCTTGTTACACTGACTGTTCCTGTTGATACTATGTGTGTTCCCGTCAATAAATGTCTTGAAACATGCCTGCAGTGTCAAAGCATCCTTGATTACTGCATGTGAGAGTATGGGTTGCAGGATCTACATCTATACGAGCCTAAACACATTCGCGCCTTCATTCGCACCCACACTCAATTCATCATACGCTCGCACTACACATCTAACAACATGTATACTGTCTTGGGCCAGTGATCACATCAACAAAGAAAAAAAGACAGTTACAAACAGAAAAAAATATTACAAAAACAAATATGAACACAGTCGTCACAGCTAACAAAAATAGCAGCAAATTGTTGCTAACAAATTTCCAATTAAGAAAATTTGTACCTATAGAACACTAGTACAAGACCAATGTCACTCGGTATACCTTGTACCAGTCGCCGCCCAACCTTAAACCCACGGAATATAAACTAACTTAACACACAACAAATAACATGTAAACATAAATACATGTAAAACATAAATGCATATAATACAATATATGTGTTGTGGATAGAGTGTTGTAGAGAAGGCTCTTAAATAATGGTTCAGTTTGTAAAGAAAATAAACTGCTACTTTAATCAATTTTAAATCTTTGTTTTAACTTATTACAAAGTTTAATATTTTCGAGCACATCAGAAGATCCACCGATGAAATATATGTGCTTCTCTGTTCAACAACACTGTAGTACTTGTTCAGCAAGATAAACAATTGCTTCTGTGTATCACTGTCTGTACTGCGCAAAAATGTCACCAAACGCTGACCTGGATACTGCATACACTTGCTAGAATAGGTCAAGCTGACATCGACTGTAGGTTTGTACTGCACTTATACACTTGTGTAAATGTGTGTCAAAAGAAACGTTCTGGTAATTCTAGATGGCTTCTCAATATGAAGACTGCGAAGGCTGGACCCAGGAATCTGGCCTACCACTGTAAAGTATCGATGATTGACTGGCCACTACTGTAGAAGACCCGATGAGAGACTTCCATGTTTTGGACAGCACTTGTCATACTGGAACCGGTTTCCCTTGAGGCTCCAGGAGGAGCACGACATCTGCGTTACCACTGTATGATTGAAAGATGTAATCTACGTGGGAACTTGATCAACTACCCAACCTTGCGCAGCGCTGTATCTACTGGTCATGTAGATGTAGTGTGAGAGTGGAAGCAACGCGAATGTTGTACTGTTCTATGTAGTTGACACTAGATAATACTGCACTCACACACTCTTATACGAGTCAATGATGGCTGGAACTACAGCTGACGTTTTTTTTGCACCTTTTATTAAGGACACACACACTTGACGTGAACATCTGCATATGACAGTACATGGTTGACAGGACATCATCATATTGCATAATTGAGTAGCAACATCAGTAATGTATTCAGGCAGCATATGAATATATATTATGGGACGACAGTAGGCAGACGTTCTAGTTGTCTGTCGTCGCATACTCACTAAATGTACATACATGAATAGTAATAGTGGTTCGTTGCTAGAACCTTTTCTTGACAGTAATAATGTTATTTCATAATAACGGAGTTCCTTGATGGTAAGATCTCCGATCCATTGTCTGATAATAAGAGTTAGATTCTGTTCTCAGGCCAGTGATGCACCATAATGACAGTACTTCAATGATGGCCACCTTCTGTGAGTTTCACTCACTCGTCCAACAGAAGGATAATAATAAAGCCAAAGTTAATTCAACATTTGAATATATATATATAACTTCATAGAGTTTTCCATCTAGCTCTACATTAATAGGGTTGTTTCATGTAGATAGGAATACTAGTGGAACCTGTCATCTTCAACTGTGCATATGGACGACCAACGACGTTCAAACTAGGTTGTCATCTAAACCTAACCAAATGAAGGTCATCAAAGAAAAGAGGGTCTAGCTTTACCTGGAGTCCGAATTTAAACATAATAAAGTACATGAGAAGAAGCTCTGACACAATACTCTCGCAGAGACATTCCCTCCTTATGGAAAAATCATCCACAAATCACTTTTTAATCATAACAGGACCAGCCCTAGAAAAACACTCAGCCATTATCGGCGGCTACTTCGGAACTCTCTACAACCAGTAGGACTACGAATACCTGCGCCCGATTCCGGCACAACGAATATAGTCCGACCTAAACATACAAAGATATACAATATAAAACTGAATCTTCTTTCACTAGACAAGTAGTACACATGAATTCGGACCATAAACATTCTAAGCAAAATTAATCTATTTTCTGGCCCTAACAAACGAGAACTGACCTGATTTCAATTATTCATACGCCGAATCAATATCAAGAGAGATCATCCATATAATCAAACGTATAAATCAATCATGGATTATCTAGCTTTACCAAGGGAAGCATTTTCGTACCCAAATAAATACAACTATATATTTTCCATATTAAATAGACGAAGTAATCCGTGTGTCGCATAATTCCATACAAAAGAATATGTGTATGTAATATGCGCAACACACCAATCCCATAATTATAGGCATCTGTACGAAGGATATACTTTTTAGAAGCATCAGGTAGTCTCAAAATAGGTGGATTTGAAAATATATGCAATATTTTATTAAAAGTTTTGTCGCATTCGTCTGTCCATGTCACTTTCAACGGCATGTCTTTCTTCAACAATGATGACAAGACAGCCGTGATGGATGACAAGTTAGGTACGAATCTGCTGTAGTATTGAAGTAACCCTAATACGCTCCTAACTTGCTTCTTCGTTTGAGGAACTGATAATTTTAAGATTTTTGAAACCGTACAAGGAACCGTTTGAATACGTCCCGCTCCAATAATATGTCCCAGGAAGGTTATCTCCTGAAACGCAATTTGTTTTTTTGTAGGTTTCGCGGTTAAATGATTATCCCGGAGTATTTCCAAAACACATTTAAGCCCTGAAAAATGTTCCTCAAATGACGAACTAAATAAGCATATGTCGTCGATGTATGTAATGATGTTTGGTCTACCTGATAAGATATTTCGCATCATGCGAATCAAGGTAGCTGGAGCGTTAACAAGCCCAAAAGGTATCACAATCCACTGGTAAAGACCTTGTGGAGTGGAAAACGCTGTGTAGTATTTAGCTTTTTCGGTTAGTGGTATTTGCCAATAATCTTTAGTTAAGTCTATCTTAGTGAATATTGTTGCGTTGGATAGACGTGGAAGTAAATCGTCAATAAGTGGATGTGGTTCGCCATCAACTACAGTCTGAGCATTTAGCTTCCTATAGTCCACGCATAGTCTAATGTTGTTGTCCTTCTTTCTGACTATGACTAATGGAGACGAAAATGGAGAATTACTAGTCTCAATAACTCCTAAAGACAACATCTGCTCAAGTTCTTTAGTAGTTTTAGTAAGAAAGTGTAGTGAAACAGAATAAGGATGTACACGAATTGGTGTATCATCATTAAGAGTAATGTCGTGACTAATTACTGATGTGCGACCCGGTACGTCGGTCAACACATCTGGATAAGATTGTAAAAGATCAGCAATCTGATGATGCTGTTGCGGTGTAACCGAAGAAGAGATGGTTACGTCCCGCCAAGATTCAGTAGGTTGTACTATAGGTACAGGTAACGCCATCTGTACCTCAGGAAAAAAAATTCTTCTTCCTGAATAACTGACAGATTAGAATAGTGACATGTAGACAAGATACCAAAAATATCACCTAATAGAAGAGTCTACCTTAACTAGTATATGTACGAATAGATTACTAGGGAAGAAAAAGAAAAAAAAATGATGATGACTGACTATGCTGAGTCATCAAAGATGTGACGAACAGTGTTAATGTAACCTGTTATCTGCGTGACGCAGAATCAGGTACTAATTTCAATCTCAAAGAACGGTGGTGAAAATAATCACCATTATCAAGCTCGATAACCTTTCGAGCATCTCTGTTGTTACGAAATGTAACCAGAGCTTCACCATACTTGTTGTTGGTAGGTGGTAACAGACGCACGAACCTAACGTCTGCCGTGTACTTAAAGAAATTACTAAGTGCCTGCCATGTAACGTCGTGTGGCAGATTGCGCACTACTACGGTGCGAGAATATGCACCCTTCTCATTACTCTTAACTCCACCTATATGTTTCAACATCTTACCCTTCTTAGTACAATCTTTTACACCGTTGACAGTGTTAACAGTTTTATTACGATCAAGTATAATATGATCCTGTCGCCAGCATTTATTTTCAGAATTGGCAGTAATATTCTGCCGAGGAAAAGTATAACTCCCTCGGAATGATCTTCTACCTGCCACTGGGTGTGTAGACACCTTAGTATCACTCTTAGTGCTGACTACTTGTCGTAAAATAGGATTATTATTATTTTGATGGAGAGTCTCACTATATTCCTCTTTTTCAAAAATAGTACCAAGACTAAAATTAGAAACTGCTGTGCCACATGTATTCATATTCTTGGCACGTAATGTTGCCATTGCAATGACGGCGTTAGCATTGCCATAAAATTGCAACTGTTTCATTTCCCATTCCATAATTTCTTCTGGTGTACAATCCTTGCTTCCATGTATGCGACCCACCATAAGATCTGCAATTGGGTTCCTTAACATGCATACCTTAACATTACCTGTGAAAAAAGGTGTGTTAACATGTATTATGGCAGTGGGATAAAATTCTATTGTCCCACCAAACGTCATGCACCTGACATGTTCCCCTGTTGCACAACTTGGATGGATAAGTGACTGTCGAACTCCAATAGTTGTAGAACCGGAATCTCTCAAAACAGAGACGATAGACCCATTCACTATCCCTCTGCTGAATATTAGGGAGCCTGTTCCATCATTGGCTGCAAGACCTACTTCTGGTAGAATATGTCCGCAGTTCAATACTGTTTCCTTTGCTTTCTGAAAAAACAAGATTACATTCTGGGCAACTATTTGCCACGTTATAATTAATTGCATAACATGTAGAAGAAGACTGTATTACTTTATCGTTTTGTGGAACATCTGGGGTTGTATTATTAGTAATTGCTGCCCCTGCATGATGATGCTGATGAGACGATCTACGAGACTGAGATCGATGACGAGAATGATCATTAGAATTATCCCGTTGTCCCCTGTAAAACTGTTATCTCGATGTCTCGAGCTCTGATCATAGTTATTCCAACTATTGCCAGTATTAGAGTTGTATGATCGGTTATGATTTGTATTGCGTTGACTATTGTTGTATCTCGACTGAGGTGAATAATTCCTATTTTGTGGTCTACCTCTATTAACGTCACTCTTATTGTTGAAATTATTATGTCTCTTATGAAAATTAATATTATAATTTCCTTTGAAGCGACTTCTATCTACACTGTGTGTTCTTGGTTTGTCATTACTGTGGTATGACATATTAGAGGCCACAGGTAGAGCATCCCTTATTAGCGAGTTAGAAATGCTCGCATTCGGATGAGCAGTGAAATAGTTTATTGAAATTTTTTCTAATTCATCAATAGTAGATGGTTTACGTTCTTGCAAATAGGCAAAGAACGGTGGGCTGACAGAGGATAACACTTTATCCCTCAGTAACAAATCGACTAACTTGTCGTATGATTTGTTGACACCTGCCAGTTCCACCCATCTGTTAAAGGTATTGCGTATGTTCGCAATAAAACCTGTAAAGTCTTTATTAGAATCTGGTAGAAGACTTTTAAAACGTAATCTGCAACCCTCTTCGTCAAAATGGAAACGACGCAATAATAAGGCTTTAATGGCGTCATAGTCACTGGCTATTGTTGGGCCAACATTCTGAACTGCACTTAATGGTTCCCTGTCCAGCAATTCACTAAGTTTTAAAGCCCATGTATGTTTTGGTAAGTTATTTGTTGTGCATACCTGTTCAAAATGTGCTAGGTACGATGAAAGGTCGTCGAGGTTCAATTTGAAAGGTGGTAATTTAAAGTTATAATAAGGTTTGTTTTGGTTGGATGAAGATCCATTATGTGTATCAGTATTATTATTTCCACCTGAAGCTACTTGAGCTTTTAAGTTTAATTCAGCCATACGCATCTGTATTAACCTTTCCTCTGTTTCTCTTTCCTGTTTAGCAATTTCTCTTAATCTATTTTCTTTTTCAATTTCTTTCATCTCACGTTCTGCTTCTTCCTTCTTCAATGCGGCCTTACGTTCTTCTTCTTCCCGTCTAAGTTCAGCCTTACGTTCCTCTTCTTCCTTCTTCAAAGTAGCTTTTTTCAGCTTCTTTTCTTTCAAGTTCTTCCATTTTTGCTTCATATTTCGCAAGTTCCGTTGTCGCAAATTCCAGGAGTGCATCTCCCTTTTTATTACAATCTTTTACAATTCTAATGAAATGATCCAAGTTAAGCATTCTTGGCGTTAATTTTGTAAGTAATTACTAGTCTATCGTAATCACCAATAGAATTTATGTAGTTATTTGTACTTACTCAACGTATGAATACTCAATATAAATAATTATAATATTTTTGTACTGTTATTTGTAAGTTCCACAATATATATAATATTTTGTAATAATATTATATGTACCTACTAATATATATCATAAATAGTTATGCTATTTATTTATTTAAGATGCTGAATTTATATCGTGCACCTAATATCAATATTTAATAAATTATGGGTATTATCCCTATATAATTAGGTTATTCAATCAATGATATGTGCTAAGTCCACACTATACTTGTAGTACTAGGACAGTGTACTAATTAACATCTAATATGTCTGTCATACTCAAGGCAGACAATAAATTTATAATAATTAATTAGTATATATTATGCTATTATGCCTTAGTCACAATATATAAAATGTATCACTAGTGTATTGGACCACTACTGCAACTTGATGCAATCCCCTAAGTCATCATCTAATTTAATAAAAATTAATTAAAATAGTTTACCATATCATTGAAATCAATTTATAGTACTATCATTATGTTATTAATTTAAAAGATAAATACAAACAATACAATTTATTAACTAAACGTTTACAACACAGAAGTACAAGATACAATTGACAATTTCACAAAAATAAATGATTTTACAAAACTAAGCATAGAAATCGGAAGTACTGAAAGGTCAAGGATTGAACTGAATGTAGGTCAGCATACGACAAAAAAAATACGAAAGCAAAAACTAATGACGTCACATGACTCATCTGACGGTATTACAATACATATAAATGAACACAAAGATAGAAGGTCAAATCATAGCAAATGCGAACAAACAGGCCCATCGGCATAATCATCAATGGGGTTTTTCGCCAAATGCGATCATTTAACGGCCCTAAGGAACAATCAGAACTGCCTTTGACGTTCGAAAAGCCATACGTTCAGTTCTGATCCCCTCCTACCGCCCACGAAAATTAACTACACGATATAAATACATATAGGAACATAAAAACATACAACGGTTAACAGATGCTTTTGAAAGGACGTGCCGGTGAATAACATGGACCGAACATTGTTTAAAGTACAAACAGGTACTTAGCTTTTAGACACGATAGGTTTTTTCCAGTGCCCGTTTCACCAATGGGATAAGGAACTCGTATGAATAGTTCATGACAGTTGAAATTAGCTTCCATCGTTCGAAGACGTGTTTTGACAGAATTATTTGACAGTCGATGTATGGCGCTACCATTCAGCTGAGTTCGTTACGTTGCTATGGTATGACGTCACCGGTTTACAAATAGAAAAATTGTCCATTTCGATTCTGCTTGATCTAGTGTGACTTAAAAGTCCACAGCCACAACAGGCCACCATTGTTGCGGGGGTTTGTTCGGTTGATTGGGTTTCTCATTCTATTATTATTAGTTGAATATGTATGCTTTTCTTATTCATCATCATCTCAGTTGAAGTCAATACAAATGGTTTTCGTTAATTAGTGAGGGTCCAAGAAGACATTGGTTCCGTACGAACCTGATTATCATTAGTATAAACTTCATATGAAGAAGAGTTCATCAGGTCAAACAACAATCAATATCTCAAGTCGAAGTAACCAACCGTAATCGAAGTAATGTGGGTAAGTCCTTAATTGAGTCCAAACGTTTATTTGACGAAACAACGGATGAAGACATCACAAGTATTATTCATTGATAGCATACCTCTATAATAAAATACATTTGAATCCGTATCATAATCTCAGTCCGTGTCCAGTAAAACGAATTAACATAGCCAGAACATCATAGCTGTGTGCACGCGCGGTTGAGGTTTCCAACGGCCGACAATGAGCGTATGCGTCTGATAAATATAATATTATGGACTGAAATAATCTTCCTTGAAGTAGGTTATCTACTAACCTATTATATTATTTGATTCATATAGCTTTTACTGACCCTGAGTCCCTACTTCGAAGCACTTATATAAATATGTGGCAATACAATGCCTAAGACTGGACGAATATAGGACGCGTCTTCACAGCTTGACGGTCAACGTAAAAAGGGTCTCGTATCTAAGTCACGATGCGTGACCCATCAACGCCAACACGTCATAAATCGATCGTGTATATAGCGTTCAATAGTCCGAGAATTCTTAACATCGAATTATATTAAAAGCTGTGACCCTAGAAGTAGCACCCTGCCAACTATAGCAGACGACTTCAATAAAATACCGTAACACAGGCCAGAACCAATTGAACACTTTAGTAATACATTTCCAGGGAAGTTTCAGTGAAGAAACCAATATTAACTCATCAATCATTTATTTTATTATACCGTTGTTAAAAGACTTGAGTTTTGACCATTGTTGTACCCCTACTGCAAAGCAGGGGAGGCAGCCCGTGACATCTTTGTACACTCAAACTCAGCATCACACTGTCTCTACACAAAAACTCGGCCCCAGACTGTCTCTACGCACAAACTCAGCACCACACATTTCTACACTTTTCTACACAAAAACTCAGCACCATTTTATTTATACACTCAAACTTACCATCACTCTATCTCTACAAACAAAATCAGCACCACACTCTCTATTTACAAACAAACTCAACATCCCATCACTCTACTCGCAAACTCAGCACCACACTCTCTGTACACAAAAACAGAGCCACTCTTTTACTTATCGTTGCTCAGAATTCCTCTTCCTTTTTCTTTCATTTCTCCCCTTTCATCACTCCGAACCTCTCACTTTCGAATAACCACTGCACCCTTTTTTGCCCAAATGTATTCCCCCTTCCCTTCTCAATCCCTTTTGTTAAAATGTATTCTCTCTCACTCCCTTTCATTCCCTACATGCCATAAATTGTCTTCCTCAGCTTCAGATGTTTGGCATTCTCCTTCCTGTACATACCTGACACTCACTTCCTCAGGATACCGGGTTGTTTAGATCAGTAGTTCTCAGCGTGGACCATAAGGCCCCCCTAAAGGGCCATGCCATTTCTCTGGGGAGCCACATTAAGATGGTAAGGTATCTTTTTCCAGCTAACAACGACTTTGAGGGAGGGGGGCCCACAGCGGTAAATGAGGCTCAGAGCTGGGGCATGAGCAAAACAAGATTGAGAACCTCTGGTTTAGATGGCACACACAAAGAGAATCCAGTTCTTGATACGTTTGGTCAAAACACAAGCATACCAACTGGCGTCACTATCAAGAAAACTAAAACCACAGTAAATAGGGCACCATAAAGACAACGAAACATTGGATCGATGGAGAGGCTGAATTGCATTAGAGAAGCGCCTTAACCATCAGAACGAACGAACGAACGAACTTTATTTTCAAAGGGTTAAGAATTGGGCACGCAGGCCCGTCTGACATTCTGCCCTTCCTCTCTCTCTCATCATGTATACTAATATCCTTTCATCCTCACATTTACTTTAAGTAATATTATATTTGCAATAATCATCATAATTAAAGTGTTTTTAAAATAAAATAAAAATAATAAAAAAACCAAAAAAAAAAATAAATAATAATAATGAATTTGAAAAAAAAAATAAAAAAAAAAAATAATAAAATAATTAAATAAATAAATAAATAAATAAATAAATAAAATAAAATAAAAATAAAAATAAAAAAAACAATAACAACAAGACATAAGAATCGAATTCTTCGTACTGTAAATTAGTGATTTGAGACATATTCAGAGGTATGTTATGAGAACTTGTAAAATGTTCATACGGTGTTCAACTGAATGACTCAGGGACTTTTTTTTTTTTTTTTAGGTTCATCAAGATGAGGTAGGTAAACATTTAATTTCCTCGCTATCTTTGCGTCCCAAACTCAAGACCAGAATCAGACAAGGTCGATAGTTAGATAGACATATATGAAAGCAATTAATTTGCCAAGGGTTGAATTAGTTGAATTCAGACACAAAGGTAGTTACATAGCAGATACTGCCGTAAGACAGTGAAGTGTTAGAGACTTCAATATACTAGATCTCAGCTTTTTTAGGTGGGATGTCAGGTTCGCCTGCTCGATGCTATTGACTTCACTAACTTAAGAGCAGAGTAAGGCGCCCAATAACAGCTGGATAGACTGAAGCTTGACGCTAACTGGTTTGGAACCCGGTAACTTTATCTCGAGAAGCATGCGATATAACTACTATGCCGTTTGTTGCTACAATCATTAAAAAAAAATATTAACAATATAGTAACATTTTTTAAAAGGCAGAAAAAAAACCCCAAAAACAACAACAAAACAAAGAAAAAAGTAGTAGTTTATTTATCGCCACAACCGGTAACGGTAACAACAGAGGCGAGGAAGAAGAAGGCGAGGGAGACAAAATAAGACGCCAAAGAAGACGAAGAATAGAACAAAAAATACAACTTAGATGTTATCTAAGCAAAGTTTCAGAAGCATACGACTTAAACAAAACAAAACCAAAACAACAAACAAACAAACAAAAACAACAAATAGATTGGATATATGCTTAATTGGCTTTTTGTATCTATAGCATTCTCGACGAAATGGAATTAAATTATTACCGTGAAACGTGTTTATTAACAAGAGGAAGCAACAACTAAACACGAGTGAAGGAAATAAATAATAATAACAAAAAAATAATAATTAGAGAAAGGGAAAGACGCATAACGAATTTATTGAGAACAAGAATTAAATAATCAATAACCAATATCCTAAAATTAAATAGACGCTTGAGCAAGGGCGTGTCGAAGAATAGAATGCTAAAATAAACACAGAAAATTCATTTGGAAACACAGAGTACACAACCACGAGAGGTTGAACCCAAACGTTTGAAGGATTTTTAAAAAAAATCTCAAAATTAAAATATTCCAGAACAATGTTTACAACAAAAACAAATAACAGCCATAATTATTAAATGTTGTTGGAGTTGAGGTGGGTCAAGACGAAAAGGAAGAAGAAGAAGACGAAAAAAGAAAAATAAGACGAAAAAAAAGAAACAAGACTAAGAAGAAGAAGAAGAAGAAAGACGAAGTAGATGACGATAAAGAAATACATGAAGAAACAGCAGAAATCAAAGAAAAAAATTGCAGTAATTGAACATATTTTTGCAATGGACGCGAGATAATCAAAAATAAATCCAGAGCTAAGTTGACATTGTAACTTTATAAAAGTATGCTTGTCAGTATACAAGGATTATAACGTTATGATGGAATCACCAATGTGAAATTGATGGAAAGGTCAAGACAAGAACTAATGGGAACAAAAGATCAAGAAAAAACGTTGGTGTTTGATAGGGCATACCCTGAGGACATCTGATGATAGTATTACAATGTAATCCTTGTTCTGGAACACCCACCCTGAAATAAGTACAGGGAGAAGTAAAAGACAAATGGAGAGCGGCATTAGGGACACACCTAAAAAAAAAAAAGAGAGAGAGAGAAAGAAATAAGTCACGGAAGGAATTTCAATGGTTCACACAGGTCAGGGGATTAAGAAGTTGGCTTTTTAGAATACCATTATGATTTTAATTCTCATGATCTGTTGTTTGCCATGTTTATAACACGGTGCCCTCACGCTCCAATCTACCCAGCTGTAAATAGGTACCTGTTACGACTCTTTTTGCGCACCGCAATGCGTTCATGATTTTGGAGCATCGCGGTACTCAAATAGAGCGTCGCTGGATTTAAATGACGTCATATTAAATAATTACGTAGACGCGCGTGCAGAGCAACGGTCAGTTGACATTCAGTCAATTGACGGGGACAAGAATGTCATGGCGACACCCTTTCACGTTGTATCCAGCCATAAGACTTATTTGAACATTATTGTTATCATTTTACTGGACGTGTTAGCTGCTTTGGATGGATCTTTTATGGACCTTTTATGGAACTTTTATGGATCTTTTATGGAACTTTTATGGATCTTTTATGGATCTTTTATGGAACTTTTATGGAACTTATTATACTGACAGTGCGAATTACAGGTTATCCTTGGTACAAAGACATTGATACAAGATCTTAGTAGGGACAATGCTAACTGTCTGTGAATTGTGCATCAGTATCGTTTGGATACAAAATGATCTTATTCAAAGACTTTATATTCCTATGATATTCCATTCACCTACAACAAAATTTTTATGGGATCGTGGTATGGACATTGCTTCTTACACATGCTTATGGAATCAAGAACATTTCTATCAAATCTTATTACCTATTAATGACTTTAATTGTCAACTTAACTTTAATTTAGTTAATGAATTTAACATTAATATTATTGAATATATATTTTATTTAGTATGTGTAATTGGAATGCTCTGACTTTAATACTGATAGTTATAGATATTAGTCAAACCTTGGCATGACTCTGACTGTCGCACGTTATGCTGTGCTAAATTGTTGGCCGTCCTTCTTTAGAAAACGATCAGTTTTCTCAAAGGGGGTAATAATATTACGCCTGTTTTTGTGCATGGCAATGCGTTCATGATTTTGGAGCATCGCGGTACTCAAATACACACCCCCCTAAACAAACAAATTAAAAAAACTCCATAAACAAAAAATACAACAAAAAAAAAAAACAAAATCCAAAAAAACAACGCAAACCCCCCCCCATTTACAAACCAAAAAAAAAAAACAAAAAAATAAAAAAAACAACAAAAAAAAATAAAACCACAAAAAAAAACCAAAAAAAAAACAAAATTAAAAAAAAAAAAAACAAAAAACCTAAAAAAAAATAAAAAAAACTAACAAATAACCAAAAAAAAAAAAAAAACAATAAAAACAAAAAAAATAAAAAAAAATTAAAAACAAAAATAAAATAAAACCAAAATATAGAAAAAAATAAAAAAAAAACAAACCCAACAAAAAAATAAAAAAAAAAAAAAAAAAACTAATAAAAAAAATCCCAAAAAAAAAAATCCAAAAAAAAAAAATAAAAAAAAAAAAAAATAAAAAAAAAAAAAACAACATTAAAAACCCCCCACCCCCGATCAATAACCACCTTGGGTTAAAAGAAAAAACCAAAAAAATTAAAAAAGGAACAAAGAAAAAAACAGCTAAATAAATACCTACCCAAAAAAAAGGGGAATCCCCAAATAATAAACCTAACATAACCAAAAAAAAAATAAATATAAAAAAAAAGAAAAAAATTAACCCCATTTAGAAAACCCAAAAAACCCCACCCCCAAAAGCCCCCAAAACCCCCCCCACTACCAATAAAAAAAAGAAAAAAAAAAAAAAAATAACCCCCCCCCGCAAACCCCCACATCAGCCCAAAAAATCAACCAATACAAAAAAAAAAACCACAAACCCCAAAAAAAACAAATTAAAATTATGACAAAAAATGGAGAAAAAAAACAACCAAAAAAAAAAATCTGGGCCCAAAAATAAACCACGCCCCAAACCCCCAAAATTTCCTTCTAACGAGCCAAACCCCCTTGCTTACCCAAAAAAAACAAACCCCCAAAATTGTACAAAAAAAAAAAACCCCCCAGTAAAAAACCCCCCTTCCAATCCCCCCCAAAACATGTCACCCCAAAAAAAAAACCAAAAAAAACAAATAAAAAAAAAACCACCCCCAAAGTCCAAACCCCAAAACATCTACCCCACAACCCAAAGAAATTGAAACCAACCAAACAACAACACCCCCCCCAACACCCCCAACAAACAAAACCCCCAATCCCCCAAAACCCCCCTCCTACCCCCCCCAAACCCCCCCGGTTATTATTGAAAACACCCACCCCCAAAAATTACGCCCAATTCCCCCAAAAAATCTCATTACCAAACCCCCCACCCCCTAAAAACACAAAAATTCAAACCCCAAAAAAAACACACCCCCCCCCCCCCCCCACACCAAACCCCCACCCCCCCCCAACCCAACCCCAAAACCCACCCCCCCCCCCCCCCCCCCCCCCCCCCCCCCCCCCCCCCCCCCCCCCCCCCCCCCCCCCCCCCCCCCCCCCCCCCCCCCCCCCCCCCCCCCCCCCCCCCCCCCCCCCCCCCCCCCCCCCCCCCCCCCCCCCCCCCCCCCCCCCCCCCCCACCCCCCCCCCCCCCCCCCCAACCCCCCCCCCCCCCCACAAACCCCCACCCCCCCCCCCCCCCCCACAAAACCCCCCCCCCCCACCCACCCCCCCCCCCCCCCCCCCCCCCCCCCCAACCCCCCCCCCCCCCCCCCCCCCCCCCCCCCCCCCCCCCCCCCCCCCCCCCCCCCCCCCCCCCCCCCCCCCCCCCCCCCCCCCCCCCCCCCCCCCCCCCCCCCCCCCCCCCCCCCCCCCCCCCCCCCCCCCCCCCCCCCCCCCCCCCCCCCCCCCCCCCCCCCCCCCCCCCCCCCCCCCCCCCCCCCCCCCCCCCCCCCCCCCCCCCCCCCCCCCCCCCCCCCCCCCCCCCCCCCCCCCCCCCCCCCCCCCCCCCCCCCCCCCCCCCCCCCCCCCCCCCCCCCCCCCCCCCCCCCCCCCCCCCCCCCCCCCCCCCCCCCCCCCCCCCCCCCCCCCCCCCCCCCCCCCCCCCCCCCCCCCCCCCCCCCCCCCCCCCCCCCCCCCCCCCCCCCCCCCCCCCCCCCCCCCCCCCCCCCCCCCCCCCCCCCAACCCCCCCCCCCCCCCCCCCCCCCCCCCCCCCCCCCCCCCCCCCCCCCCCACCCCCCCCCCCCCCCCCCCCCCCCCCCCCCCCCACCCCCCCCCCCCCCCCCCCCCCCCCCCCCCAACCCCCCCCCCCCCCCCCCCCCCCCCCCCCCCCCCCCCCCCCCCCCCCCCCCCCCCCCCCCCCCCCCCCCCCCCCCCCCCCCCCCCCCCCACCCCCCCCCCCCCCCCCCCCCCCCCCCCCCCCCCCCCCCCCCCCCCCCCAATCCCCCCCCCCCCCCCCCCCCCCCCCCCCCCCCCCCCCCCCCCCCCCCCACCCCCCCCCCCCCCCCCCCCCCCCCCCCCCCCCCCCCCCCCCCCCCCCCCCCCCCCCCCCCCCCCCCCCCCCACACCCAACAAACCCCCCCCCCCCCCCGCCCCCGCGCGCCCCCCCCCCCCCTACCCCTCCGCTCCCCCCCCCCCCCCCCACCCCACCCCCCACCCCCCCCCCCCCCCCCCCCCCCCCCCACCCCCCACCCCCCCCCCCCCCCCCAATAATCACCCACAACCCACCACCCCACACCCCCACCCCAAACAAAATTACCCCCCCCACTCATAACCACATAACTCCCCCCCCTTAACCCCCCAACCACCCACCACCCCCAACCCCCCCCCCCCCCCCCCCCCCCCCCCCCAAACCCACCCAACCACCCCCCCCCCCCCAACCACCCCAATACCCTAACCCACCCCCAAAACCACAACCATAAAATTCCCCCCAAACATTTCCCCCCCCCCACCCCCCCCCCCCCCCCCCCCCACCAAACCCCATATGAATATCATAACCCACCATATCCCAAAACCCCCCAAACCACCCCAACCCCCCCCAATTCCCACCCCCAAGATCTATCACCCCCCCCAAATCCCACCCCCACCCCCCCAACCCCCCTACCCCTAACCCCCCAACCCCCCCCCACCCCCCCCAAACACACTTACACACCCACCCCCCACAAACTCACCCCAAAATTCCCAAACAATTAACACAAACCCTTATTCCCCACCTCACCCAATGACCCAACCCCCCCCCCCAAAAACCCCCACCCACATACCCCCCACACTTCCCAACAACCAAAAAGCCCCCCCACAAATTAAACCTTTCCCCCCCCCCAACCCCAATACCCCCCACCCCCATCTTCCAACCCAAAAAATGTACAAAATCCAAAACCACCCCCCCCCCCTAACACACCAAAACTATCCCAACACTTTAAAAACCCCCCACCCCCAAAACCCCCTACTAATAACCCCACAACCCCCCCCCCCCCACATACCCCCCACCCCCCATCCCCCCCCCCTTCCCCCCCCCCTTAAAACACTCAATTATAACCTACCCCCCCCCTCCCCTTCCCATTTCCCTCCCCCCCCCCCCCCCTAAATACCAATAAACCCCCAACCACCCCAATCAACTTTCAATACCCTTAAACCCCCCAATACTCACCCCCCCCCAACCCCCCCCCCCAACCACCCCAAAATCACAAAAATAACCCCTAACAACCCCCCCCCAACTACCACACACCCACAATAATTCACTCAAAATAAATATTTCAACACTTGTCCTTCCCCCAACCCCAATCCCACCCCCCCCCATCACCCACCCCCCCAAACCCCCCCCCCCCCCCTAATACATTCACCCCCCACCCCCCCACCCCCCCCACCCCCAATCCCACCAACCAAAACCCCCCCCCCTGCCCCCAACCATCACCCCCCAACCCCCCCCCAAACCAATTTAATCCCCCCCCCCACCCCCCACCAATACCCCCCATCCCACCCCCGATTTATCCCCCCCCACCATTACCCCCCAACCCCCCCCCCCAAACCCAAAGCCCCTACCCACATCCCCCCCCCCACCCCCCCCCTTCATTGATACACCCCCCCAAAAATCCCCCCCTTATTCCATAAACAACCTCACCCCCACAACTTACCCCACCACAAACCCCCATAGACCATCAACTTACCAATCCATCCCCCACCCCCCAATACCCCCCTACCCCCCCCCCACCCATCCAACCCCTATTAATTGCAACTAAACCACCCCCCATCCCCCCCCACTCAACATATGCTTTTAATCCTAAACCCCCCCCCCCCCCCCTACCAACCCCACCCCCCATTCACACCATGAAAACCGATCTCAATACCCTCAACCAGTCCCCACATTTTATTTTTTCCCCCCAACCAACCCCACCCCCCCCCCCCCCCCCCAAAACCCAACCCCCCCTTATCCCCCCCCCACCCACCCCCACCCCATACCCATTAGTTCCTACCTAACCCCACCCCCCAACCAACAATACCCAATCATTTCCCCAAACCCCCCCCCCCCAAAATTCTCCAAAACAAATCACTAATTACAAAACCCAACCATACCACCCCAAACCCCCCCATAACATTTCCCCCCCCTCCAAACGTCCCAACATTATCCCCACACCACCCCTTATCCCGTCCAACTCTAACACCCAACCCCCACCCCCCACCCCCCAAACCACACTAACCCCCCATGACCCACATAACCAAAATAAGTAAAGTAACTCCCCCTATCCACCCCCCCACCCCCAACCCCCACCTATCCACCCCATCAACACCCCCAAACAAAACCCCCCAATCCATACCCAACCCACCCTTACATGCCCCCCCCCCACAAACACCCCCCACAATTCCAAATCCACAACCCCCCCCACAAACCCACACAAAAAACCTCAAAAATGTTAAACCCACATGCAAACATATTTATAATCCCCCAAATGAAAATTAGACCTTCACCCCCACCCCCCCCCCAAACCATGTACACCTTTCCAATTATTAACCCACAACCCCATTACACCCTAGGGGCTACATCCCACCCCCCCACCACCCCCCCCCTAATACACCCCCAACCCCCCACCACCAGTACAATACCCCCATACATACCCCACCCGAACTCTGCCAAAAACCACGATTACAAACCCCCCCTAGTCACCACACCCAACTATATTACCCTCCCCCCCACATAACCCCCTACCCCCTCACCTATGGACCCCAATAACACAAAATACTCCCAACACCAATACCAACCCCACGCCTTACCCCATTTACACGTGGTCCAAATAACACCAATTCCCCCCCCCCAAAACCCCCCCCCCACATACCCTTTTCCCCCAACAACACCCCCCTCACCTTCCCAACTTCCCAAACCCCTACTTAAATATATTAAAAATTTCCCAATATACTAAAACCTTATCTCACTTAACAATTAAAAAATCCATCCTCCCCATACCCCTTTCCAACATAACACCCACCCCAACCAATCACAACCCCAACTTTCCAAAAACCCAACACCAACCCCCAAACTCAAGCACCCACATAACCAACCCCACCCTAATACCCCCAAAACTAAAAAAATCACACACTCATCCCAATTTTCATCAATCACCCCATCAACAAAAAAATACCCCCCCACCCCCATTGACCCCATATTACCCAATAACAAATAACAAACCACCCACCACCAACAAATCCCCCCCCAAACATCATCCCCACCCAACTATGAACAACCCCCCACAACAATACACATACCAACCACCCCCCCAACCAAATCTTAATACACAACAATCCAACCCTACCCCACCACCCCCACCTAACCCAACAGCCAAAAAACACCCCCCCCCAAACTTATACTAACCACCACCATAACAACCCCCCCCAAACCATTAAAAAACCCCAACCCACTCAAAAAACAAGCCCCCCACCCCCATCATACAAAAAAACCCCCCCACAACCCACCTATAACCATCTTTACCCCCCCCCCTCACCCAACCCCGTACCAACACCCCCCCCCACACCAACCCCCCCACCCACCCCCCCCCCCCCAATATATAGTCACCCCAACCCATATAACCATACAACTCCAACCCCCCCCCCCCCAAAACCAAACCCCCCTTACCAACCCAAATCCCACCCCACCCAACACCCCCCCCCCCACCCCAATACCCCCCCACCCAGAACTAAACCCCAACAACCCCCAACCCCCTTCCAAACCCACCCCCCCACCCCATCCACCCCCCCCAAACCCCCTTACCCCCCAACCCCCAACAAAATACCCCCTTACCCAAACCCCCCAAACACCCCCCCCCCCCCCCCCACCCCACTCCCAATTACCCCAACCCCCCCCCCCCCCAAACCCCCATTCAACCCCACCCACCCTACCCCCCTACAACCCCCCCCCCTCACCCCCCCCCCCCACACCCTCACTCCCTATACCCCTATTAACCCAAAAAAAACACCACATCCCTCTCCACCCTTCACTTTCCACTCCACACAATCCACAATTACAACCTAACCCTACCACCTTAATGAAAACTTCCAGCCCACCAAATTCCCTACCCCCTCGAACGATTTAACCAATCCTCTCTAACCCAAGTTACCATCCCTTCACCCCAACCCTACCACACACCATCCTATCTCCCCAATACTTTATGAACTCTTACTATAGCACGTTTCACTAGCTTTGCCCAACTTCAAAATGCTATAACTCAGCGAATATATAACGCATATAAGTGAAATTTTGTGTGTGAATTTGAAATGGTATAGACCCTTTGAACTAAATTTTTCATTAAAATGCGGCCATTGGTTTCAATTTTCGTTTCTTTGCGATGTAATATCAAAATCCTACTTGCCAACACACATCACACACACACATATTGAAATGTCTACAGTAAATTATACGACCTCATTTGCACATGATTAGTTTATCAAACAATTGGCATGATTTTAGCGTGAAATTGCGTGAAATTGCACTTCTTGAACATAAAACAGTTTATATCCGGTGTTACACACACATTGTCAATCAAAGGTGTGTCTATAAAAAGTATTGTGTGGTTAAGTAGGAAAAATGAGTCTGCGAGTACATTTTATGACATTACAGCAAATCACAAATACGATTTTTAAATATTTCTGCAATGAAGCTACTCGATGAAAACTATATCATTCTATTTCAAACCCACAAAAGAGGACTATTCATGCCTTGGGGATAATCAAACGATCATTGCACCGCTGGATAGCGACATCTGAAATTTCTAATTCCAGTGTTTTACACACGAAAATTAGGCCAAGAGTGGTGAATAATTTTGACAGAGAATTGATCCGCAGAGAAATTTGCAATATGTTTCACAATAATGAGGCAGTGACTTTAAGGAAATTGAAAATTTGGTTAAGAAAGAATAATGACATTGATATTTCCAAATCTACCAAGGACAATGTAAAAGTCCATGCCGTAGATACCAATGCCAGGGTCATACTTGATTCTTCTTCTTCTTTGATCCTTAGCCGTTTGGTAGCGCACTAAATGTCAATGACAAACAATGTCACGAGTATCTCGCATGCAGATCATTTAAGAAATCATCTTCAACAGGTATTCATATGCAAACGTGATGGCCACATTATTGTAATAGTAGACACGCCTATGCCTAATCAATTCACAGAATCTGTGATTGAAGTGGTAAAATTTCTTTTCTCGATACACAATAACTAGTATGCCGACAAAGATTAAAGGATTTCATCCGTTTATGGGAATTAGACAAGATGCACAGATATAAATTATATATTTGTTGGGTCTAACCCAATATAACATCGTATGCAAAAAATGACATTAATACGTTGGACGGTTAATCAGATAATTACATTTGTTTGAGGGCAAAGCTAGTGAAACGTGCTATAGATTCATTTTCACGCTATTGAATTGGATCGCACTGTAATTTTCTCATTGATGTTCACTGTCGCACTTTAAAACAACAAATCATTTCTGTTTACTAAAAGCTTTGTGTAGTTAATTTTTTTTTTTTACATGCTGAATTACAGATGGGTGGCCAGTGTGCTGTTTGTGAACAAGAAAGAAAATAATATATGACAACCTTTATCAACTCTTTTATCCTAAAGTAACCCTTAAAATAATTGTAACGTCTCAGGGAACCCCTGCAAAAAAATCATGATATATATGTATATATATATATATACATAATGCTTACGGTACGTTGACACGATCAGTAAGCTGATAGTCATAAGTAAAAATCAGACCTAAAGGTTTTTAATATTTGGAGATGAGCCCTAATATAACTTACTAGGTTGAACGGCACGCGCCTCGCCAAAACGAGGCAAAACTTTATTTACAAAAAAAAAAAAAGTAAGCTGATTTTTACTTTGAAATGTTATAGAGGGAGGCTATCAAGTATTTTGGCATTACAACAACTATCAGGATCGTTGCCACCGTGCGCGTTCCTCTCTTTCGCCGCTTATTGAACGTCGGCGTCGTGATGAAGATTCGGTCTTGTCTTGGTGGTGAACAAATAATTACATCTACCTTCGATTAGTGTCGTCAATATGAAACTAATAAACTTAGGGGAAGCGCCGATAGGTATTTTACTAATCAGTAAAACAGTAAATGTACGGGGTGATTGACAAGTGATTTGCTACTTTGTTATTTGTTAATTATGAAATTGTAATTTCATCAGTAGCAGCTAACTACTCAGTGATAGTGGATCATAGACAAGATAAAATGTTATTTCTTCAGTAAGACATAAGTACTCAGTGATAGAGGATGAAAGACAAGACAAATTGTTATTTTATCAGCACGAGCTAACTACTCAATGATAGAGTATCAAAGACAAGACAAATTGTTATTTCATCAGCTAAGTACTCAGTGATAGCGGATCAAAGACAAGACAAATAGTTATTTTATCAGCACGAGCTAAGTACTTAGTGATAGCGGATCATAGACTAGACAAATTGTTATTTCTTCAGTAAGAGCTAAGTACTCAGCGATAGCGGATCATAGACAAGACAAATAGTTATTTTATCAGCACGAGCTAACTACTCACTGATAGCGGATCATAGACAAGACAAATTGTTATTTCATCAGCTAAGTACTCAGTGATAGCGGATCAAAGACAAGACAAATAGTTATTTTATCAGCACGAGCTAAGTACTTAGTGATAGCGGATCATAGACAAGACACATTGTTATTTCTTCAGTAAGAGCTAAGTACTTAGTGATAGCGGATCATAGACAAGACAAATAGTTATTTTATCAGCACGAGCTAAGTACTTAGTGATAGCGGATCATAGACAAGACGCATTGTTATTTTATCAGCAAGAGCTAAGTACTTAGTGATAGCGGATCATAGACAAGACACATTGTTATTTTATCAGTAAGAGCTAAGTACTCAGTGATAACGGATCAAAGACAAGACAAATAGTTATTTCTTCACTCCCATCCAACTACCGGTAATTTGTTTGAAAGAAACGTAAAAATGAAAACAATTAAGTGCGAGTTAATTCCATAACATACGACACCACATTTACTTTACAATTCAACATGATAAATAAGTATTATACAGATAAAGGTGTGTTCAACATAATACGTGGTTTGTTTAACACATGATTTCAAAGCGGACACCAATTTATGCTGTCCCTTGTTACGTCAATTTGTCAGCTGGGTAGTTTGGGGTGTGACGCACTCAACTTTGGAGCCCAGTAACTTTTGTCTCGAGAAGAAAACGTTCTAACTTCTCTGCCACTCGACTCAGATAGTCAATATTGGAATAAAAAAACAACAACACACAAGGACAAGAAAATAAGAACAACATAATGGGTATCACAACGACTTAAACCCATTCCTACAGTGGTCAAACCGACCCGCCAATGTGAAGAAATCACGACCAACTAATAAGCTAGAATTAAATTACCTTGGCAAGTAAGGAAAGTGTGTCAAACGTGAATGCCAATTATTAGAGCTGGGAAGATTTTTTTGACATATAATAATACAATATAAAGATAGAAATTACGAAAAACCAAACAAAAACAGAAAGAAAGACAAGACAGAAAGAAAAATCACAGAAATTGTTACAAACACTCGATTAAAAATAAAGCTAGAACCAGATTGAAATAAGAAATGACTCCTTAATACGCCCTGTCCTACTACGCAAACGACACGGCAATTACTCACGGAAAAACTTTAATGCTCATTCTATCTTTATTAGAGGAGCGGTTAGTTTGACTGTTGACCTCTGCGCAGGTTAAAACTAGTCTGAAGTAAACAATACACAACAAAGGTTCCAATATGATACGTCCTACACGGCGTGGGAAAAAAATATATGATGACAACATGAGATGGTGTCAAACTTCGGAAACTCCCTTTTTTTTTTTTTTTTTTTTTTTTTGAATACGAGTTTTGCATCGTTTTGGCGAGGCACTTTTTTCAACCACAAGATGCATTAGTTATACTGAGGCGCAAGTCAAAATATAAAACGATTATGTATAAGCTGTCTTGTCCCCCTCCCCTTCTTTTTCTTGTCGCTCCCTGTCGAGTATACAGGAACCACTGCAACCACTCTGTGCTGATCACTGAAACTGGTTTCAAAATGAGTATAACCTGAACAATCCTGAACAACATGACGCAGCTAGAAGTCCTTGTCAGGACTGCGCAATACTAGCTATAAGAGGTTACAGTACTTTTTAGGGCTTAGCTTTTAAATGCTGGATGACAAAGACTTTGACTTCTTTGTCACAGAATGACCTCGAAACTTTTCATTTCTTGTGCCATCCCGTAATTCATTTTGTGCTCTTCGCGTTCTATTTTCCTACCTCGGACAAAATTTGGTATTTTCGAGTCATTGTTTACACTTCTTCCTGTAATAATTCGTCATGTTTGTTTGCTTGCCCATCTTTTCTGAGAGTTGATACAGGTAAGACCAGATTAGCCGTCAGTCATTTTCATGTAGTGACACCCGGTGTTGGTGTTTGCACAGGGAGCTCCAGTCACATGGCAGACACGCCTGAAGACGACTGAAATGTTGTAATCGCTTCTGGACAGAATTGTTACGAAGACATTATTTGTGATAATGTAGGAAGTCGTGAGTGTAAACAGGACCTTTAATGAACGGAAATAACAATTCCTTATATGAAATGTGACTTTAAAAAAACACGCAGAATTTTCATATGAGGAAATTGTTGGGATAAACCTCATCATAACATGCATAATTTAATACAATTGGCTGGGCAATTCTAGATGTTATAAACAACACTTATGATTGAGCCTGGTCAAATAGTAACAACCACGTGCATGGGACGAAAGTTGCAATATAATCTGACACTTTCGCCGGTTTAGAGCACTGTGAAATTCATCTCGCCAAGAAGACAGCCAGCTAGCCAGAGTAAGGAATAGGATCAGAATTCCATTTATCGGACCGGACCTTGTTTGAGCACATTGCTGACTTATATCCCAGGTAAACTCTATTAACATTAACACGGAAAGCAGGAATCCTAGGAATCTGAACATAAAGTGAGAGTGGGAGTCTAGTGTAAAAGTAATACCCCAGTCCGCGTGTAAGAGGCATCTTAAACAAGTTGCCTTAACTGTTTCTCTGGGCCAGAAGTCAGTATTCCTAAAGAGATTTTATATCGGTGGTACCTGTTGAGGGTGCTATCTATCTCTGGAACAAAGTGTATGGTATAAGTGACCTGCTGTCAACGCTAGACACCATCATCAGACGGGGCTTAAGACGAAGGATCAGCTTGGTGATTACTCCCTGATATTTCTTGGAACGTGTCACAACCTCCAGACTTCACCAGTGACAAGAATGAGCCAATCTATAACATGCAAAGAACCAAACATCGGCTGGAGCAGAATCAAACAAACTTACTGGCAGCTAAGTACAAACTTAAAAGCTGCTAATTGTACTTTCAGGTAATTTCCTCAATATCAATAACATCACCCCGTGATGATTACCTTGTTTAAAAAAAAAGAAGAATTATTCATTTTACACTGTTTAAATATTATTGACTATTAAATTTGTTATTTGTAAATATACAAATATATAGTTGATTTAATCATTTTGAGTGTACTGCACCCGTATATCAGTCCCCTTAAATATACTTAAAACAGTGCTATTAAATTAAGATTTCACTGAATTAAATCAGTTGGGGGCTTGAACGAGCTAAATCATACAGTATATCTCTTCACAAAAGTTGTCGGGCAGATAATAAGTTAACTGTACTAAGATACATTCAGCATTGTTCTTGATTTCTGAATATCTTGTGAAGCTCCCTCAAGGTAGAAGCATCATCATCCTTCTATTTGCATCTCTGCCAAGAGTAATCTTGTGCGATGGTAGATACCTTTGAAGACCCACATTAGATATTCTAGGTTTTGGCCATTGCTGGACCATCACTGCAGAGCAAAGTTGAGGCAATCCCGTGACATTCTTCGAGCAAACTTCAACCACTACAGACAGTCGCCTTGCAGGAAGCATGCACAAAGGTTCACGATTCTGTAGCAATTTATTTTACATGATCAAGTTGCCACCCCCATGACCAACCTCATAGTAGTCGTCTTGTATGACAGGGAGATATAATCCTATTCTTGATTTGCCTCATAAGAGACCCTCTTGAACTATACGGGAAACATTTTGAAACGGTTGCGTTAAATTGCTAACGCATCATCTGATTACTAGACCACGAGGTCATTTAAATTTGCATAGCCGCCCTAATATAACCGACGGCCTTTGTGTAGGTTGAATGGTGTGCCTCGTTAAAAATAGGCAAAACTCCAATTTAATAAACAATAGCAAACCGTACAATGTTTCAGTGATCAGGCTCAGAATTCGTGCGACAAAAGACAATCAACATCAGAGAATAGAGTAACCTTGGAAGAATGTTACTGTATGCCTTATACTTAGCCGAAGGGACTAAGGCAAATGAATCAAGATCAAGAAAGGCTAAGAGGTATGATGTCTGCTTCTTATTCTAAAGGTACCGAGTTCGCTCCCAGTACAGGGAATATAGTTGGGTAGTGAGATCGAATGGCTAGCCTTCTCGGATAAGCGCGAAAAAATAGGAGATCCTGTGGGCATGTTGCGCAGCTTTAAAATTCCTCGAATGTTGGACATCGTACTGAGTAGGCTAGACCTATACGGCCACTGCCCTGACAAAATTTAAAATTTTGGAAACCTACCTACCAAAATAATATTTATAGAATGTGTGATTCCTGTATACACACTTGGGATACTCGTTGGTGCTACAGAGTTCGTTCACGGATATGAGATCCTCCTTGAGTGATCTAAGGGAGGATACTGGAGCATTTATAGAGTTGTCCGTGTGCAATGAATATAGTCCTTTAAATAAAACTTATACCAAACCAAACAAGATCAAGCTGGTTAGAACAAAGAATATATATCATCATGCCTCATGTTGAGTATCATTTTCGATCGTATCTATCCAATGATCTGTCTTTGTTTATTTCTCATGAAATCAGTTGATGATTTCCTCTCTTGTTGTAACATCAAGCTGTTCATTATTTTGTGTGTGTGAGTGTGTTTTGTGTGTTTTATACAAGTGTAAACTTGTAAATTAAGAAGTTATCTACAGACAAATGGCAGATGGCAAAAGAACAGACAGGCGACGTCAGTTGGGTTCAAAGATGTGCGCAGGATAGATATGAACGCACTGGACATAAATCCAGTATCCTTTGAGGACGAAGCTTCTAATCGCACTAAGTGGAGATGCTCCCTGCGGCTTCGCTCAGAATGGGCGAAAAGAAGCTCTTACAACTAAATAAAGCGAAAAAACACGCCGTTAGGAACACCAGTCAAAACGCAGCTGAGGGTTCTTATCTCAAAGGCGTATCATCCTTGTCGAAGGTGTGGTTTTCATGGCGTTGGTAATATTATTAATAAGCGTGTAATCGAAATTACATCTGTTTAAAAAGACCACAACTCAGGTTTGATTAACAGCAAGAGGTGAGCGACAACTCCAACATAGTAAAACGTCAATAATTACAACTGGAAAATGTGCAGACGGTTCATGAAATTGTAATGAAGTCTGAATCATACCTCGGCATCATTCAAAATTTATCACCGCGCAAACTCCTTGGATATAACTGACCAATGAAACGCCAGCTTGGTACAAATAGTGTCGGAACATACGCTAGACACGGAGGAAACATAAATGTAGATGTTGATGATATTCCGGAAGGCAAATAATCATGCAGTACCTGGATAAAGAAGGACCCAATTCGATAATAGGGATCATTAGCCTTAGACAGATAGCAATAGATTCACTGGATGTGTTGTAGAGCATAAGTTATAATGAATAGAATACAGTGGAGCATGAACCATGTTGTGTTTTTGTTGTGGATATCTATAGTGATAGAGCTCATTCATATGAGTAAAATAAGTCTATGATGGAGGAAATCGGTGCAGAAATAAGAATTCCAGAATTATTTTAGATTTGTTATCTAAGCACACCTTGCCCTGTCTACCCGATTTTGGATGCAGGAAAACGTACTTTGGGCTAGTTGTCATCTCGTACATCCGCAAGTCCACTATATTAGGGGAGAGAACGAATGACACTGACACACTCGCCGCCTAATTAAAACTACAGACACAGAGCACAACATTTATATCACCTCCGTTGCCATCTGCAGAAGTGTGAGCAGACTGTGTAACCATTGAAAACCTGTCTGTGATTGAGGGTAAGTGAGATGTTAATTATATATATATATATATATATATATATATATATATATATATATATATATATATATATATATATATATATATATATATATATATATATATATATATAGGTATATACATATTTAAAATATATATAAATATTTAAATATATTATCAATGTGTGTTTAAGGTAATATTGGAATGTATAGAATCATTGTGTTATTTCTGGAGGAAAACCCGAAGTGTGTTGGTTTAGTTTAAATTGTATTAAATCAGTAGAACGAATGGATTGAGCTAGTTGTTTGTGGAAAGCATTTTAAAGATATTGTGCTTGCTGGAAAGGACTATCCAACCTGGAGGAAGGAATAACTATAACAGATTGATTTTCTGTATTATTTTATATATAACACAATGATTACCATAAGGCCTATATGGTTTTATAGAAGTAAATCATGGACAGAACTGTAACAAGTGAATTACTGAACTATTGTGCTAGAACTGGAACGAATTGTGTTATTCATGACTTACTATGTCTCTCGTGATTAGCCACAGCTTGTCTGAACTGTCTCATTATACCTCCTGACTGGCTAAGGAGACAATGAGTCTGAACTGTCTCATTATACCTCCTGACTGGCTAAGGAGACAATGAGCGATGCTACGTATGTTGTATATATTGTTTCAGGTTATATCTTCCCCTGAGTGTCATACAAACCTATAGTGACCAAGTCAGCAAATAGATGTTCAAGTTTATCAGAGCTTTTTCCAGTATTAACTGTGTCATCTTGACGAGTGGAGGACGCGCAGTGGTGGGGTTCTATCCAATCATACTGCTGTACGAGGCCCAAGAAGGATTTTATTTCAGATAAGTAGCTCAGTGTTGGGCTACTTCAACTTTAAAATACCATAAACCCACCTACGAATAAACTATGTGATGATGAAAACACTGTGGTGTATATAGAAGACATTTGACAGTCATATGAGTCATAAAGTAACATTTATAGTCATCTATACAAGAAAGCCCAAACATAGAGACAGATTCCATCAGGAAGCAAGAAAACAGTGAATAGGAACTATATTAGTTTAAGACATTAACTGTAAATGTGTTATGTATATATGAAAGTGACCCATAATTTGTTTGCAATCAATTGAATTTTATTTGAAAATTAACAAAGAACAAAGAAGAAAAGATCTTGTATATAAATAAATTATAAATTGTACCCAGAGTCTTCAGTAAATTATTTAAATTTGGTTTAAAGTTCTTGTTGTGTAGTTAATTACCCCTAGCAGAGTCATTGTCTAAGGTTAGTCTGGAGAGGAGCCCATAGGAATCTAGATAGTACATTACTATCTCATCTAGGAACCTATACAGCTTGACTATACCTTTGATGTCGATACACCATTACTCTTTTCAGAGAATGGGGTATTTCTTGTAAGACCAGTCTCTTATCTGGCACTATCCTGGTATCATCTGATACATCTATTTGTCTAGGATAATATCACCATCATTATATCTTTCATCTCGCTACAGATACCATAATTCACAGTATGTACTGTATGTTAGAAATGTATCATGGATCCCCTGTCTGTTACATATATACTTTCAATTAATCACACGCTTTCTTCTGTCGCAGCACATGCCAATCAAAGATAACTTTTCTTCCACACACATATGTCATCTGACACACAATAGCGGAAGCATATACGCTCTTGTCCAAGAACACATGCAAAAGGCTTTCCATTAGATATACACTTTCGTCGGTTGCAATACATAGAAGATCAAATATCATTTGCCTTCATCAGACATATACCACAGAACTCAAACTGACGTGGATACATTCGGTCTTATCTGTGGCAGAGATTTATGATTAATACATTTCTTTATCTTTTCTTTATTCTACACTTGTCTTTTACCTTTCGCTCTTTTACTTTTTTTTCGCATACGCTCGATTGGTATTACCTTTCTTTCGCATACGTTCGATTGGTACTTTTTCCTCCCATATTCTAACCTTTATCATTTTTCTATTTAGCAAGCATTTAATTGCTGTTCGCTATCTTTCTTTGATGTGAGTTTGCCAGCAGACCTGATTAGCATATGGTAGTCGGTCTCATTTAATTTTGAACGCCAGAGATCGAGTAATCGTTGTAAGAGATTAGGTGGAGAACCAGAGGTGAGCAAAATTTTATTCCTTCTTTCCCCCCCCCCCCCCCCTCTTGGAAATCTGTTCGCCTGTGAGTTAATTATTCACGGTGAAAGAATTTGAGATGAAAGACGGGCTTCGCTCGATGACCACGTCTGAAAGTAATAAAGTAATTAAACACGGTCTGGTCAAATTTCGATTTGCCTGAGTTCTGGTTCGGCTAGTGGGTAGATTGCTTTTCATCTTGGAATCTGAACAGAGAATTTACTGTAGGTCTACCAGCGGTTTTTCAGTATATATATGAGAATAACCCAGAAGAAACATTTATGTACTTAAATACGTGGGTTTACAAGTTACAACCTCTCTGGCCTTGTTTTTGCATCCAGAAAAAGACAGAGTACCCATCTCACGAACTTTAAGGCTAAATGCAGTAACTGGGCCTATCGAGCCAGATTATATTTCCTCCCTAAACTCTCATTTACATTCAGCCCAAAGTGGCGCATATTACAAACATTTAACTTTCCCGACGTTTGATCATTTGTGGTGTATCAAAGAAGTTTATACTGAGAGAAGTTACCAACCTGACATTTCCGAAGTACTGGAAATCTCAAGAATTCTGACACCGTGAGCCCTGTGGCATCTCTTACCTGAACTGATTCTAGCGACATTAACAGTACTCCTAAAATATAAACAGTGAAGATAACGCTCCCCGGAGTCTTGGAATTAACCGGTCACTGTAGAGCTGGGGTTGTCTTTGCTAACTGAACACTGGATGTGCTGTAAGCGGTGTCCTATGATTGCGCCAGAAGGTGAAAAGTCCAGTTCGTAGGTAAGAACGAAAGCCAGTGGCCACTGTTGAATGAGTAGAACGAAAGCAGGCACGAGTGATTCTTTCATTGTATAATTCTGACACCCACTTTGTATTTTTGTTATGCAAGTATTTCTAATGCTGTTTCCTCTTAGAATAGATTAATGTATCAACTCTGTTCTTAACGATAGAGGGAAACCCTAGACCATAGCGTCTAAATCTGTGACTCTTTGGGGCTATAACTTTCTTCTAACGGGATCGAGGCTCAACAGAGGGGGAAAGGATTACACCTATGGGTCTATTCTTTTTAGTATTTCGTTTAACTTATGGATATTTATATGTGATTGATATTCAAATTTATGATTTGTGGTGAATGTTTCTTATGACAAATAAAATTTACATAAACTTATTCAAGTATGTAGGTCAGCTCGTCCCAAAATTATCTATATTCCATTTTTATAGTTTTTCACGTCTGTGCGTCTAACTGTCGTCACTTATGTGTGAGTGTATGTGAGTGGTGCTATATATATATATATATATATATATATATATATATATATATATATATATATATATATATATATTAATATATATATTCTATTAGACTGTCTGACAAACTAAGTTCTGTTGTAGAGATAGGCTGAAAGAGAGAGGCTTCTCGATTTCAGGGACAGATTCTAACTAGTTTTCACCATCTCACTCGTGGAAATCTATTTTCTTTACGTTACCTCTCACTGGGCTATCACCTGTTCTATTCTATTCAGAAGGGACCAACCCAAGTCTTAATTCCCCTATCACTAATCTACGACATTATCCAAAACACATGCCCAAAGACCCCCCAACTACCCACACGTTACCCTTCTCAATTTACATACATCATCATCTTTCCATCCGTTTAATTACAGAGCTATGTGATACAAAACCACCACTGCAAAATATCATTTGTAGTTTCGTGTACCACAGAGCAGCGCTTAAACATTCTCATAGTCAGCTATGACAAGAGGAGGCTACTTAAAAAAAACAAACAACAACAAATGTAAAGTTCGTAATAGAACACAAGTGCAAAGGCCAAACGAACACGCCAAGGAAAGATCTTGTATGAAAAATAACAGGAAGTCATATAGCTTGCGTGAAATCGTACAGGAAGTCACAGGACAACGTTATACAAAGCATTTTCAGTTCAAAGAAATAATTTGGCATTCCCATTCGTCTACCTCTGTCTGCATTGATATTTTCATTCTCTCCACATTCATACCATAATTTCCTGCCGTATCCATTTATCTGTTGTTTGCACACGTTGATACTAAACGCTTTCTGAGAATGGAGATTCCGGCAATTATTAATCGAAGCTGCCATATGCCGTTCTCATGTCGTGGAATACCTGAGGAAGGCTTTCTCATCACTCCGGCACTTGTCTGGTTCTTATATTAACGATTATAATATGTGTATTTTTCCTTTCTTTCATTTTTTCTGTTTTTTTTTTTCTTGTTCACGAGAACTGTTATATTTATGAGGGAAAAAAAAAAAAGCCTTAATCTACATTCCGGGATGGACAGTTTCTTGTCTACAGAATTTTCCGTCTGTGAGAAAAGTTTTAAAACTGTTTTGAAATAAATGTGGAGGTAATAGATGGTATGGAGAAAACGACATTTTGAACTATCACATTTTCGTAACGTTTTTCTTTGGTTTAAAAACTTCCGTCCATTGGGGAAGTTCATTTATGTCGACGTTAATAAAGGAAACATGAAAACTACATAGCTGCATTATTACATGTTTGGGGAGATAATAGATGTGGAGTTAATAAATATTTTAGAGAAAATTATAAAGGAGATTTTCATGTATCACATTTTCTTAACGTCTTTCTCAGCTTCAGTTCCCTTATATTTTCTTAGCGTTTGTAATGAAGCCTTCATGTATCAGTATATCTCACTAATCCTACATGCGTTAGTAATAATAGCCCCTTCAGTCATAACTGACTATGGGAATGCGCCCCTGAGGTGACAGCCCTCAGCTGCTTATTTTCCTGGTGCTCCTTTCGACGTTTTCTCCTCACCTCTGCTTCCTGTGTGAGCCTCTCTTCGCCCAATCTGAGGCGGTGCCGTAAATAGCACCGCCACTTAGTGCGATCGGCAGCTTCATCCTCCCATGTTGCTGGATCCATGTCCAGTGCCCTCATATCTCTCTTGCACACATCTTTGAACCTCAGCTGTGGTCGCCCAACTGTTCTCTTGCCATCTGCTAATTGTCCGTAGAAGATATCTTTTGGGATGCGACCATCTTCCATGCGGCGAACATGGCCAAGCCAGCGAAGTCTGCGCTGTCTAAGAAGCGTATACATACTTTGAAGGCCAGCACGTGACAACACCTCGACATTTGTCACTTTATCTTTCCACGAGATGCCGAGGATGCGGCGTAGACACCGCAAATGGAAGGTATTGAGCCTTCTTTCTTGCTTAGCATAGGTCGTCCAGGTCTCGCTGCCATATAGGAGTGCGCTGGTGACGCAGGCATTATATACCGCAGCTTTGGTCTTCATTGTGAGTTTAGAGTTTCCCCAAACACGCGATGTGAGGCGGGCAAAGGTAGCTGCAGCTTTGCCAATGCGGCTGTCGATTTCTGTATCCAGTGAGAGTTTGTCATTGATGGTAGACCCTAAGTATGTGAAGTGGTGCACCACTGCCAATTCATAGTTATCGATAGTGATAACTGGTGCAGCACCCACATCCTGACTCAGCACATTCGTTTTCTTTAGACTTATTGTGAGGCCAAAGTCCTTGCATGCTTTAGTGAAGCGATTCATCAAGCTCTGAAGCTCCTGTTGGCTTTGAGTGACGACTGCAGCATCATCAGCGAACAACAAGTCTCTTATAGTGACCCTTCTGATTTTTGTTTTTTTGCCTTCAGCCTTGAAAGATTAAACAGACGGCCATCTGACCTAGTGTGAAGGCATATTCCTTCAGTTGCATCTCTGAATGCATGTTTCAAGAGTAAGGCAAAGAAGATTCCGAAGAGGGTCGGAGCCAGAACACAGCCTTGTTTAACGCCACTTCGTATATCAAAGGGCTGTGACGTGCTTCCAGCATATTGGACTGTTCCCTTCATGCCGTCATGGAATGACTTTATCATTTCCAGCATTTTAGAAGGGCAGCCTATTTTCAGGAGGATTTTAAAGAGTTAGTATATCTGAGTAAACCTACATAGTTAGTATACCTGAGTAAGCCAACATGTATTAGTATACCGCAGTGTCACGGGATTTACTCCATGTGCTCTGCAGTGATGGTTCAATAGTGGCCAAAATTCAGTGATGAAGACTGAAGGTCGTCAAAGGTGTCTACCTTTTATTCAAGATTACTCTTGGCAGAGATGTGAATTGAAGAATGGTGCTTCAGTTCTAGGGAGCCTCATAGGAATTTAAGAAATCAAGTACTTCGGCTGATAGGATCCAGGCCGTGTAAACTTTCTATCTTACTTGACCTTCTATGAGTAAGGATTTTGCTCGTTCTGATAAGACCCCAACTGATTTAACTCAGTAAAATATTACTTTAATAGCTCTGTTATTGGTATTTAAAATGACTGAGACATACAGGTGCAGTTCACTCAAAAGACTAAATCAACTATAAATTTGTATATATACATATAACAAAATTTAATAGCCAATTATCGTTAAAAATGTAAAATAAATAAGGATGAGGCGAATTAGATAGAGTCCTTAAAATGTAATCACTGGGGATGATCTGGTTAGTGTGTGTTCTCTTTCGAATTTTCTTTAATAAAAGACTTCACTTGGCAGCTTTAAGTGGGTACTTAGCTGCCAGTAAGATGTCGGTTGATTTCTGCTCCAGCCTATGCTTGTTCTTTTCAGGTTATGGACTGGTTCACTCTCGTCACTGGTCAAGTCTGGTGGTCGCAACACGTCCCCCGTAGTATTGTGAGGTAATTGCGAAGATGGCCCAGTGTCTGCTGTAGGTGTCTAGCTTTGACTGAAGGCTACTTATACCACACACTTTTTCGACAGATAGCACCACCAATTGGTACCACCGACTAGTACCATGAAATAAGAGAGAAACACATGTCATCCTGAGTATTAGGGTTCCTGATACGAAAAGCAGGAGCCACCTCCCTTTTCATTCCACCATCCCATCTGCCTCAGAACTTTACCCTTTTAGTATTTATGTTAATCCCAGTGAGCGGAAAACATCCATTGCATTTTGTTGCGCGCTTAATTTTGCTTGTAGCTTTTGCACGCTTGTTTTTTAAGTATCCAATATTCATGTGAAGTTAATGTCCACGGTTCTTTCTTTACGTGCCTGGCAAACAAGTATTAGTTTACTTTTGTGCACACATCTCTTTCTCCAAAGAAAGTAATAACTGCTGAGTGACGGTTTATAACTTTAATAAACATGACGAACTTCACAATAGACCCATTGATGTAGTCAGGCAATTAGTACACAATCAAGATTAATAATAATAATAGTAAATCATATGTATGAAACAATCCTTTCAATAGTGAAGTATGAAATACAGTTGTATACTTTAAATCTACTGAATATTGTATACATGAATATATCTTATGGGCCATACACACATACACCCAGATACACGTCTCTACAGCCAAACGGCTGGAACTTCTCTTCCTTTGTTTTTTTTCATACACTTTTCTGCTAAACTCTCTTCTCTTTTTGCACACGCCTCGTTAGCAATCCTTTCTTGCAATTTGCGAGCTTTTCACACTGCCAGTCTCATCACGTGACATAAAGTGGCTGGTGGGTTGGGGTAGCGAAGCGGTGTTCTGGGCATTCAAACTAACTGCATTTTCTAACTCCCAACACATTTATATTTACCATGTTTACATATACATATGCACTGGTTGAAAAGGTTAATATAATAAGTATTTTCATCTTTTCTGTCATCATTCACTCCCTGCTCCATATAGAACTTGGGACTACCTCTGCTTTTGTTCTCTATGAAAAACCGGAATAAATCAGTCACCAGTTCTTGCAGTGGTAGTTCATGAAACTATCATTCTATATGCTGAGGTTGCCAGCCTCGTATGACGTGGACATTCACTAGCAAGTTTTACATGTTAATAATGCAAAATATAGAATTATAAAATGAACAACTCACCCCACATACTTGGGAATACAGAACGACTTCTGTCTCAGAGAAACAGTATCGGCAACTTGGGTAAGATGCCTTTTACACGTGTTCTGGGGTATTACTTTGGAAATAAAATCCCACTATGTGTTAGTATTCAGGTTCCTAGGATTCCGGGCTTTCCGTATTAATAAATGCAGAGTTATCGTTGTGTAAATCCACAAGATGCTCGAACACGTTGTCCGGTCCTTTAAAATGGAATCCTGATCCTATTCCTTATTCTGGCTTGTCTGGCTGTCTTCTTGCCGAGTTGAATTTCACAGTGCATTAAACTCAACAGGAGCTAAATTATAAGGCAACATTAGGCCCATGCATCTAGATTGCTACTATATAACAAGGCTTCAATTAGAAACGTTGTATTTTAACATCTCAAATGCCAAGCCAATAGCATGCAATTTGCGTACATTTTGGTGGGGTATATTCCCCCTACCTCTCATGGAAAAAAATTCCTGCATGACACCCGCAAAAAAATGTGCTGATTACAAGTCACCTCTCCATATAAGGTATGTCTGCTTCCGTCTATCATCGATCATGTTTACACTCATAACTTCACAATCTATCACAGGTAATCTCTTTCAAGATGGAAAATTATCGTAACTATTGCTTATAAGTCTGCCTGAAAATGATTATCTCATTTCCCCGGTGTAGCCAATAGTCAACAAACTGGTCAGACAGAACTATTATCAGTGGTAAGATAATCGACTGTGGTCATCCTAAAGTTGTTTACTTCTTAATCGAGCGCGCCCGTGCACTGGCTGGTAGGACATTTTTTACACTGTCACATAATTTTGGGTCGATCTCTTCTTCACTGCGCCAGTAATCAATTACATGTGTTGTACGTACTGATTACCTGGAATTTCCTGGGGATCGACACATTTAATTATCTCTTATCAAACAGATGTTTGATATTTACAACTATCTGACACCCCTTTTGGTGATGATTCATCACATTTGCTTGGCGCTTCACAGCTTTGCGGAGATTAACGCAGGTAAAACCCATATGGGCCTGGCCAGTTTTGCATAGTTTTGTTTGCTCAAGCTGTGCCAGGCGATAAGATTACTTGCCCGCAGACGTGTGCGCAAGCGACGGATAAAGAGATTACTTGTCTGTGCGATACATTTTGGACGGACATGAATGACATCATCATTTCCTGTCCACCTGTTTCAGAGACATAACCTACTTCTCTGAGCAAACAGTCTGTGAGCCATGATTGGCATAAGTTGCACATTTTACATTCTATATTTTTCATTACTAACATGTGAACTAATATGTATATATTACCATGAGAATATTAATATGTGAGAATTGCTAATGGATGCCCAAGTCATTTGAGGCTGGCAACCTCAGAACCTTTTTCATTTAAATTAAGCTTAATTCTCATCAAGGGTAAAGTCTGAGGTAGATGGGATGGTGGGATATGAAGAAGGGAACACGCAACTTTGTCTCGGGAAACTCAATACTCAGAGGGTATTTGTTTCTATTCTTTTACCATACTAGTTGGTGGTACCAATTGAGGGTACTATCTCTGGAACAAGAAGGGTACCAGTGGCCTGTAGTCGAAGCTAGATACCATCATAAGACGGGGCTTAAAGACGAGGGACTAACTTCGTGGACACTCCCTGACACTTCTGGGAACATGCTGCGCCCTACAACCTTGACCAGCGGCGAGCGTGATCAGCGATCCAGTCTACCAAGAACCAAAACATCAGAAGGAGCAGAACCGTCACTGACAGCTAAATAACACATAAAAGCTCCCAAGTGACCTCCTTTACAAACTATCATTACATCACACAGTTTGGATAATCTTCTGATAAATAATTATTCATTTTCTTAAAACCTTGTTAATACCTAAGTGATTATTCAATTTGTTATTTGCAAATATACAAATTTAACGTCGATTTAGTCATTTTGAATGTACTGCAGGTTTGTCTCAGTCAATTTACTAAAACACTCTAAACAGAGCTATACTAGAATAAGAAGAATTCCACTGAGTAAATCAGGGTGGGGGCTTGAACGAGCTGAAATTAGTAATTGCTTAATTCTTCATAAAAGGCGGCGGATCAGATATAAGTTAACAGTTGCCCTGCCCAACACTGCATTGTTCTTGATTTCTGAAATATCATGTGAATACTCCCATGAGATAGAAGCATCATTATCCTTCTATCTACAACTCTGTCAAGAGTAATCTTGTGCGAAGGTAGACACCTTTGAAGACCCAAATTAGATACTCTTGGACCCCTAATGCAAAGCAGGGGAGGCAATTCCATGATATACACATTAGTAAACCACACTTCTCTCTGCAGATTCCAGGTGTCAATATGGGTTAAAACGAAAGTAATTGATTACCATAATCAGCAAAAGATGTCGCTAAAGTCCCGAGATGACAAGAATTAGGGAGAGTAGTGTAAACAATGAATCGAAAATACCAAATACTGTCAGAGGTAGGAAAATAGAAAGTGAAGAGCACATAGGGAATTACAGGATGGCACAGGTAAACGTGACGTTCGAGGTTATTTTGTTACACTCAGTAAATCTACATGTGTAAGTATATATCCGTTAGCATATATGTGTAAGTGTATATCAGTAAGCCTATATGTGGGTAGCCTTTGTCTATAAGACACGTGTAGATACAGATGTCTTACTTATGACAAGAGTAGGTGTATTGTCTTTATTAAGTCGCGTGCGAGAAATGCAGAGTTAAAAATCATTGAAATATTTCACTAATGAGATCACTACCTAGTACCTGATCGACCACGTAACGATGTAAAGTAAACTCCCACAGCTCCTGGTTTGCCTACCGCTGATCTGCACCAGTCCTTCTAAACCTTTTTGAGGTCCTGCACTCCTATACTGTACATCATTTATGAAGCGTCGCACCCATTTGTAGCTTGTCTGGCAGCCCTTTATTTTCTAGTTCGCAGAATATGCCAGACATGAGAAAAAGAGATAACAGTATGTCTTTTTTACTTGAAATGAAAATTTAAAAATTTTATTTTATTTATGTATTTAGTGCATGCAACACGAGCGGAAAAATGGGAAACTGGTCATAGAATAATAATTTTTACATGTTATAATAAATGTTAGACTACCGTATATAAAAACTGAGCATTTTACATTTCACTGTAGTCATGATTTGAATAGGTCAGTGGTTCTTAACGTGGGTCAACCGGCCTCCGGGGGGCCATGCCATATTTCCAGGGGGCCACAGCAAGATGGTAGAGCATCTTTTTCAAGCCAACAGTGACTAATATGGGGGCCACACAGGTAAATGAGGCTCAGAAGGGGGCCATGAGCAAAAAAGGTTAAGAACCCCTGGACTAGATAATGAGCTTTCTACTACTGGTTCTTTTCAATTATACTTGAAAAAATGTTATTTTAAAAATGTGACTAAGATTCAGTATTGAATTGTTAATGTTCTATTTTGTACACATATAGTTTATCTTCGTGTAAACAAAACGCAATGTAATAGCAAACATGGAAGCTAAGCGCATGGCAAGGGATATGTATGCAGAAATAAAGAAATTATCAAATAAGACAAGGTTTGCCCAAGGAGGAGGCTGTATCAAGAACAAACATGGTGTAATCTTACTTGATGAGAAAGACATACCAAACAGATGGGCAGAATACGTAAAAGAACTATTCGAGGAAAACATAGGTAAAAAACTATCACCAGATTCTAATGAAGGCCGAAACATTCTCAAATCAGAAGTAGAGAAAGCAATAAACATGATACAAAATCAGCAGGCATGGAAAACATAGAAATAGAAATGATAAAAGTCTTGCAGAGCTTTGGTATATATACAATTACAGATCTGTACAACGATATATACAATACAGGATATAAATCACAAGACATGAAAACATCAGTCTATGTAACGTTGCCCAAAAAACATAATGCAACAGAATGTTCAGACTTAAGAACAATCAGCATGATGAGTCACACAATTAAAGTACTGCTCAAAATAAAACAGGAGAGAATTAAAAAGTAAGGTGGACAACGAAGTCCAAACAGAACAGTTTGGTTTTAGACGGATTAGCGGAACACGAGAAGCAGTATTTTGCCAAAGAATAATACTAGAAAAATATACAGAGGTCCAAAAACGTATTTACATGTGCTTCATTGACTATAAGAAGGCTTGTGACAGAGTCCGCCACGAGAAAATATTTGAATGCCTCGAAGACATAAGTAATGATGGAAAAGACGTAAGAATGATGAGCAACCATTATTGGGAACAAATTGCTACAGTAAGATCTGGCAGGAATTACTCACAATACATAGACATAAAAAGAGGTGTCAGACAAGGTTGTGTGTTGTCCCCCTGCCTATTTAATCTATACACAGAACAAAGTTTCACACATACAGTAGATGCCAGGACTGAACGTCAGTGGAAGGTCAATAAACAACCTTAGATATGCAGATGATTCCGTGTTGTTAGCTGAACGTGAACAGGACTTACAAGAACTAGTGAAGCAAGTAAACAGTATCAGTCAAGAATATGGATTGGACATAAGAAACATCAAGAAAACGAAAAATATGATAATTAGCACAACAGACGATAAGCCAAATTTAAAGATAAGCATAAATGGGAAAATTCTGGAACAAGTCAAGAGCTTCTCATATCTTGGTCATATAATAACAGAAGATGGCAGATGTGAAATAGAAATCAAGAAGAGAATAGGAATGGCCAAAGCTACATTCAACAACATGAAACATATATTGACATCTAAACAATTAACTCCCAAATTAAAATGAGAATCATCAAGTGTTATATATATTCTTCATTACTGTACTTTCTGGCCGAATGCCATCACCAAACAAAAATTGCCAACTCGGAGCCACCAAGAAGACATGTGCACCATCATAGCGGGTAGACGCTGGAATTTGGTTGGCCAAATCATCAGAAGAGACCCTGACACCATCACCAGAATTGCCTTGCTTTGGACTCCAGAAGAATAGCGAAAGCATGAATGGCCACAAGCTACCTGGCGGAGAACTGTGGAGGTGGAAATGTTAAGCATGAACCAGAGCTTGGGCACCGCACGAAGGATGGCTGTCGACCGAGCAAAGTGGAGACAATTTGTTGCTGCCCTACGAGACGCCACCAGGCGTGATGGTCACTGAGTGCTTTGTAAATCAGCGGCCAATGACAAAAAAAGAAAAAGAAGAAGACTGTATGGTGTAGAAACATGGACAATTAATAAGCAATTGGAGAAAAAATTGATGCTCTCGAGATGTGGATATATAGAAGAATGAGACGACATCTCATAGAAAGAGAAGAAAACAAATTAAGGAGGTCCTAGAAAACTTTGGCATGAAAAGATAATTAACGAAGGAGATCAAAACTAGGCAACTAAAATATTTTAACATGCAAAAAGACATAACACCTGGCAGAAGACTACAATAGAAAGCAGAGTTGAAGGCAAACGTGCAAGAGGAATACAGCGCTATAAGTGGGAAGATAACATCAAGAGATGGTCCATCAGAGTGCATCATCAAGACAAGAGACAGAAGACGTTGGAGATTCATTGCATATGACCTTCGTTTGCTGAGATGGCACCTGATGATTATATTGTGTTTGTGATGATTCGCCTTAAGATTATTATGTATTTGGCTTGTCGTGCACCCCCGGAAGTCGGGCCGCGCACCTCTAACGTTAAGAAGCACTGATCAACAATTCAAATGCGATAAACGTTGTAATCTGCATCTGGTGAAAGCAATCCTCCTTATTTAACCGTGTAAGAAGTATTTGATATATCTGTCCTCTAATCCCCGTATTGATAATTGTCCCAAGTGATATTTCCTATAACGAACAATTAAAAAGAACCCACCAGTTTTTCGGTAACATCCCCAGAACGCGCTCATTCCACAGTGACAGCTAAATTGAACACCCATTAATATGTCAAAGTGCTTTGAGCATTGAACGTAAGCCATGATACGTTTATGCAACGCGTTGTTCCCTGAGGGGGGGGGGGGGGGGAGGTCTCTGATGATCCAATGAAAGAATAAGACTAATGCTACCTTAAGCATGTCGTATGGTGCGACTAATATGAGGTTATGTATGGGGCTGGCAGCCTCCATTGTGTAAAACTAATTGCTACAAAACCACCAAAACCAAGAGCATGTAAATGATTTGTACAGGCTTCCTGCAAAGGAACCAGTTCCAGGCTTGGCTCCATGCTCCGTAAGGATTAAAAAGGGAAATAATAATGATGATCTGTTTGACTACAAAGATCCAATGAATTTCAAATGGAACAGAAAGCGATGAAATGACCACAGTGGTATTGTCGCCGGTTGTCTCCCCTGCTCTGCAGTAGTGGTGGTCCACTAATGGCCAACTTCGAGTAAAAGGATGAGTGTTTTCAAAGGCATCAATCTTTGCTCAACATTAGTATTGGCAGAGATATAAATAGAAGAACGATGTTTATATTTCAGGGAGTCTCACGGGGATATGCAGAATAACAAGTACAACAACTGACTCATCTAAGTAGTCATAAACTTCATATTCTGCGCCCACTTCTGTGAGAAAATATGCTTTGATTCGTATTTTGTGAGCCCCTAGCTGAAAGTGATTCAGCAAAATATTAATTTAATAGCTCTATATATGTATATGTATTTAATAAAAAGAGTCATACGGTTGTAGACATAATTCACTCAACTAATTGATTAACTAAACTAATGATTTATATTTTCACATCAAAATAAAGATAATTTATTGGTGCATTATTTGGTTAACAGGGTTAAAATTAATAAAATTGGTTTTGTCAGAAAGATATCATGGAAAGATAAAGTGGTTTGAAAAAAAATAAAGTTTCCGTAAGCTGAGCTAGTACTGGGTATTTAGCTTGAAATGTGGAGCAATGGTTGGGGCTGACGTCTGGTTCAATCTCTGCTGGTTCCCAGTGGAATTATGACTATTCCTTCTCTTCAGGAGTCGAGTTGTTTTTGGCAGCAATACGTCCTTGCAAGACCAGGGTAACCGCCTAAGTTGCCTCGTCCAGTGTCCTCAAGGCCCGTCTGTTGTAGGCGTTTACCGTCGATTTCTGGCAACTGGTACCAAAAACTGAGAGTAACAGAAGATCGAATCTCCCTTAAGTTTCCTGATGTACACATCAGGCGACTTCCGCTTCACATCATCATTTCATCTTCATTAGAATTTCTTCCGAGTCTTAAATCTCAACCCATCGTCGGGTGAAAAAGTCTTGGGAGAGCAGAAGACGACAAATGCATTATTTTAGTTATATATGCACACAATAAATCTGAGTTAAAATAATATATTTCCAGTGTATACGTATATCATGATGTTGTCATCATCCACTTGTTGCTCTCTATGGAGCCTCGGACTACTTCTGCTATCGGTTCCTTGTGAGGGAACCTGCACGAAGCAGTCACCAGCTCTTGCAGTGGTGGTTTATGTGGCAAGTTATTTTATGTTATGAGGTTGTCAGCCCCATGTGCAACTGCACATCAATAAGCAATACATACATGTCAAATGCAAAACGAAAATAATAAAATGTACACGTTACAACTTACTCCAATATATTGGGTGAATTATAATGACATATCCAGACTTTGTTGCACAAAATGACCATAGTAAGTACTGAACTATTTAAAATGCAGACGTCCCTCTGTGAGTTCGGTTACTAACTGTTGACACGTGAGGAAAGTTCCTCAGACTTGGGGCGCACAGTATTAAACTGAAGTTTACTTTTTTTTTTTAATTTAAAAAACTACTCCTAGTTCCTTCGCCTGATCTCTTATGGAATACTTAATACTACTCCTTATCCTGTCTGTCTGTGATCTCCTGATGGAGGTAAGGAAATGCAATGATGAAATCTACGAGCTGCGTTAAATTTTAAGCAGAATTTCTGCCAACACACAGATATCATTGTGAGGTTCTGTCGGGCACCAACCAAATCATAATTTTACTTAGTTTTATTTCTAATCTTAAATCAGCCGCGAAGGTATGATGTCTTATTATCTAGTAAGCGTTACCCCACCCAATTCATTGTGAACATTTCTACCTGACCATATAAGTTATTGTCCCTTAAGTGTTACATTTACCAAACTCATTATATCACCGACCTAACCTTAATTATTACATCTGATTATCCTTTCTCATCTTTATTTATTACAATAATCTATCTGTCAGAATTATTTACGTGGTATGTCTGTCGTCCAGACCATTAAACCCAGCAAGGTGAAGATAGTGTCCCTAAGTGCGGTGAAAGCAAAACATAATGAGCGGATGAAAAGGGGGAAAAAAGGAATGGCACAGTTCAGGAAGCAAAGATGGTCAAAGGAAATTTAGCGACCGCAACATGACTCGTCACATGTAGTAGTGCCGTCATCAGGACATGCAGCAGATACAGCATGTCACATAATTGGTCGTTCTCCTTTTCGAATTTACTCTCTCTCTCTCTCTCTCTCTCTACTATTTATTTATTTCTTCATTTTTTTCACACATGACGTTGTGCCGCGCCACTACTTAAATTTGTTACCTCTGTTCATACTGCGATCGTGTCATTTCACGGCTAATTGACCATCCTTAAGGATTAATTATAATCGCTCAAGTTGTTGAATCAGATTGGCTTCATACGGTAAATGTGAAAGTAATTGTTTACTTTCTACGTAATCCTTTTCCAGCAGACACGCATGCCCGTCTGGGGGCATTATTCTCTACAAACGCGTTAACACACTTTAGCGGAGAATACAAAAGGAAGATCAGTTGTTGTCTGTGAAAAATATCTGTGTGCAGCGATGTGTCGCTGCTTATCCTTCAGGGACCCGCGAAAGTACGGGTGATAATTGCATTAGCACTTCCTTCTAGAAGTTTCTGTAATAATTATTACAGATAAACCAGTCTATGGAGACAAATTAGCAATGCGACTATCTTGCAGGCCAGGTTACAAATCTTATTTGAAAGGTTACCTAAGAGTAACGGAAGGAGCCATGCCATATATGAAGATGAGGTCATGTTTTAAAACTTTAAAATGATATTATAAAATACGCGGGGGAAAGTAATAACTAAAGACCCGCTCACTTCATCCCTTGCTCATGGATTGGATCACATGTGAACAAGAAATATACATTCGTTCTGACTGGAAGCCGGTCAGAAAACAAGGTGGACGCTTGGGCAGGAAAACTGCAATATAACGTAGCACGATTCGAGCTTAACGGCACTGCACGCCAAATCGTCAAAGTAGACAGCCCAGACAAAGCAAGGCAAGAATAGAGTTAGGATTCTGAATTAAAGAACCGGACACAAAAACGTACTAGAGCATCTTCTGAAACATCAGTAGAAAACGTTCAATATTAATACGGGAACCAGATTCTACAGGACTGTCGTAAATTTGTTAAAGATAGGTCAGAAGATATTTGCGGTCCCGTCTGAGCAGAGGTGATAGTGGTAAAATATGTGAGAATAAAGGTGTAAGAAATAGATTTTCATGAGGAAATAGTGTAAGAGGAAGATCAGTCTCTGGAGTGAGTAGTTTCTCTAGTCCAGCCTATCTATACGACTATATTTTAATCTCAGACGACCATTCTCTCCCTATATTAAATATACAGTATGGAAAGAAGGATTGAAAGTCAAACTGCAGAGAAGTGGTGTATGTGGGCGAATGTACAAATGGATTGGTCACTACCTGGAAAATAGAACCGCCAGAGTACAGCTGCAAGGACAGACTAGTAAAAAGTTTATATTAGAGCAGAGTGTCCCACAAGGGGGAGTCCTGTCACCTACACTGTTCCTTGCATACATAAATGACATAACTGACAATATTCAACAAATAGCACACAATGCTTCCTTTGCAGATGACTTAGCGTTGTGGATCTCTGAAGAACGTACCACTACTGCAAACATTCTGATGCAGCAAGCACTAACATCACTGGAAGAGTGGGCCAAAACATGGCTCATGAAGATTAATGAAGAGAAAACAACGTACACTGTATTTTCCCTCTCAACTAGACCTCAGAGCTTCAAACTAGTACTAAACGGAGTAAATCTTCATTTAAATGAAAATCCGAACTACCTAGGCATTATTTTTGATCGCCGTCTGACTTGGAAAAAAACAGGTTGACAGAAATCGAATGAGAGCAAGACAAAGAATGGCAATTATGAAAAAACGTGCTGGAACATCTAGAAAATGGAGGTGGGGGTGTCTTTCTGACCTTAAGCACTGGTGCAGAAAAAAGGCTGTCAGTGGCGACAGGACGATTCTCCAGCAACTTCAGAGCAGAGGCAGAGGCCTTAAAAACTGCAGCAGAGGTTATATTGACAGACGAAACGGCAGAGAGACAAGTTGCTTTCTTTACTGATGCACAGTCAGTAATTGCAACGTTGAAAAGACAAAATAATACAGACCTGGATGATCTCAGAGTAGTGCTCCACAAACTTTGTCAACGATTCAAAAGTGTTGTGATCCAGTGGATCCCATCTCATTGTAACATCGCCGGCAATGAAGAGGCTGACAGAATGGCAAAAGAAGGTTCACATCTACCTCAGCCTGATGCAAGCATAACTTTTGAGGAGGCAAAGAGTTTTATCAGAATCAGTTACAGAAACAAATGGAATGTAGAACATCCAGGGCACACACAGAATGATGCTTACTACCAGCTCCACAGAAGAGAACAAGTGGTAATCTTCAGACTCCGCACTGGCCACAACAGATTGAGATACCATCTATTCAACAAGCTGAAGATAGGAACTACCGATCAGTGTAACTGTGGCACTGATAAAATGACTGCTGAACATCTGCTTCAAAGTTGCCCCTTATATCTGGTACAGAGAAAGTGCATATGGCCGACGCCAGCTCCTTTCGTGGAAAAGCTTTACGGGGATTCAAATAGCCTCAAACTGACTACTGCTTTCTTTGAGAACATTCAAGTGGACGTCTGAGAGTGTACGAAGAAGAAGAAATATAAGTTACACTACTCACGCCCACGCACACACAATTATGTGACAACAATACGCACAAACGTGAAAAAAACTATGGATACTTGGGTATGGGACTGACCGACACACTAAGTTAAGTTTTGTTTAGTTTATTATCACTTAAACTTTACAACATCAAACATGTATGTCAAATCTAATCATGTTTACAGACATAGGAAAATAACCCAATATGTGCCCTCCCCCCTGTTGAGAAAAGATCCAAAAAGAAGTTAATAACCCAAAGGTCAAAGATTACCACTAGGGTATAGAGAATAAACAGTAAAGAAAAGAACAAAGTTCCTACTTAAGCTATCCAGTAAATAATCAGGTTAGCGAAATAAAAAAAAAAGAAGTGAGTACAATGATTTGTAACAAAGGAAAATATTTTCTCTCTCTCTCTCTCTCTCTCTCTCTCTCTCTCTCTCTCTCTGTCACTCACTCTATCATATGTGACCACAAACAATCTTGCTTACCTAATAACTGGTTTAGGTATCCCTTGAAAAATTACAATAATATGTACCTATAGTGTCAGGTGGGTCGCCCAAATCTGGCCCCAGACCAGCCTTTGTATCAAATAATAATTTCCAGGTGGTCGCCAAATTTGGTGGGTTAATTGTTCCTGGATGAGCCCTGTATCACCGCATATAGTTATTGGAGCAAAACGTTCTCGGGGCGTTCACAGTTATCACAAAAGAGAACAATAGTTCCTGTATTGTCTAGCCTCTGGGTGCTAGTACAACTGTTACGTTATAAAAAAAACTGATGATGATAAATCCTATCGGCTTTTCTCTGGGTGAGTGCCGATTATGAAAACAGTGTATGCTCCTGGATAAAATTCACTTGGGTAAACGACAGTCAGAAGTCGGGAAAAATGTTATGTATATTGCCACAGCGGGCTGATAAAATTCAATGGAAAAATCTGGGTATTTTTGTAAGTCTCGTTACAGTTAAAAATTTTAGTGTCTCGCCCTGGCAATTCCTGTTCACACCGGTACGGGGACGAACGCCAAGGACAACGATAACTATTATTCCTTCAGTAACTGTGGAAAAGACCACAATAGAAAACCGCTAGCCGCTGGGTTTTGACCAAGCACTATATTGGAAGAATCAAAACATTTAACAAAAATGATAATATCCTATCCTATCAAACGTAAGGTATGATCTTTTATCCTCTCCGTTACCTAAGGCACCCGATGTCTTAAGCCTGTACTATCGTGCGTCGCTTTAACGAGTACGGGTTTGGTAAAAGCATGCCGCCTTTCCCCCACCCGACCCGGTAAAACTCACAGCGCACAATGTCAGTTTTAATTTAATTATGACTACGCGCCCTTAACAAATATCGCATGAGATTACTAGCTAGTTAATTGATGGCGTCTATCGTTTTTACACACGATAGTAACACTATTCATTTAAAACAATTTACACACAAAGAAAATATAATGCGCATTCTACTCTGTCACTTTATCCGTCACTCGTAGCATTATACTTAAGTCAGCTAAACCGTATCTTCTGGTGTAAAAAATTGGTGGATGAATTTTACATTACTCAACCACTGGTAAGAAAATATCTACGCGTTTGCTATTTCGCTAGTCTTAACGCTAAGGAATGGCAGTGAATAAAATGCTAAAACTTTTAACACATTTAATACTTAAGCACAACTTATATTATTACCAGAGAAATCAGAATAATCCCCACGAAGCTATTAACGGACTATTTCACAGAGGTTCTAACATATGCGTTTAGACTATCCAAAAATTCCTGAGAGACTTGATAATCTGACTAGGAGAAAAGGCAATATATATACTGATTTAGGGTAATATTTCGAGCTTGGCTTCCGAGATAAATGATTCTACGGTTCCCTCACTCGCGATGCGGCACCGACATCAAAAAACATCCCATGCGAACGGGCCTTCTTAGATTATCTCCCCCTGCTGTAGATCAAATACTTAAGCCCCTGAAAATGTCGGACATCAAAGGTGATCGGGACGTATTATTATCGCCCTTGAATTGATCAAACAAACGAACTGTTTAATTCATATATATATATATATATATATATATATATATATATATATATATATATATATATATATATATATATATATATATATAATATATTTTAATATATATATATATATATATATATAATATATATATATATATATATATAATCATTCGTAATAAGGTACGTGTATACTACGCAAGGGGGAGATGTTGAGGACTGTTTCGCGGTGTGAAGTAGCTTCGATATTTTGGTTATTTTTGTATCGAAGTTTTTGCACCTCGAAACACCCTCTCAACTATGAATACCTGTTCAAATACGATTGTTGAAGATGATTGTTGAGGTTTTAGCACAAACGAGAAGGGCTGATAGTAGTGTTCATAAACAGTCACGACATGACGGCTCACGAAGTCGTGGGTTAACGACTGTTCACAACGATCGTGTATCTTTTTTGACGACGTTGGTAGAACAAAGGAACAGTCCGCCTGATTTTCGCTTTTGAGCAAACTAGAGGCGTTTTGCCCTCTGGAGGTATGTGTGTGTGGCTCATGCCATAATTCTGTTCATGTATATGGATTAATTATTGATTTTGTATATCTCAACGTGAGAAGCGTATACGCCCATGAACAGAGGCTCAGATAGCCAATTCGTTGTTTATAAGTCAGTGACAGACTTATGTGTGCTATCTGCACCAAATTCATTACATTTCATACTAGAAATCATTAGCAGGATTTTTGAAGGGCCAAGGGTTCATATTGGCTAACATTGACATATATATTGCAATCTGTTTTGGAATGTGTCGTATAATGGAATATCCTGTATTACGTGAATAAATCTGTAGACGTGGTCTATGCCAGGCGTCCGAGGACATTTTATCTGAATGTAGTGTTCCAGATGTGTTCTGCAGTCTGTGGTATAGTGGGCAGTGCCTAATTTCACAGAACACCTCCTAACACACCATCAAGTCAGGTCAAACACAGAAAAAACCCACAGAACATTCACGAGCACAAAACGGGAAAATTCAAACCCCTTTCTCGACATTAAAATTTATTAAAGAACCCCGCGACATTAGTGGAGATCACTATCCCACTAAACTTAATGTTCGCAACATTGGTTATTGATATATATATATGTAATCATTGGTAATAAGGTATATGTATACTAAGACATGTTCACCAAGGCATAAGCCATTGCATTCTCCGCTGTCCAATTTTTATCATGTCTACTGAGCTATACTGTATACTCAATCAATACCCTTTAGCTCCCCAAGGAGCATAGGCCTTCAACAAACACATGCCAAGTCTTCCTGTCCTGTGCCATCCGCTCAAGTTCTTTCCATGTTTTCCTCATCATTTTCACCTCTGTTTCCAGTTCTCTTCTCCATGTGTTTTTGGTCTACCTCTGCCTCTCTTTCCCTGTGGATTCCAGAACAAAGACTGCCTTGTAATGCTATCAACAGGTTTCCTCAATGTGTGTCCTATCCATCGCCAGCGTCTTCTTCTCAACTCTGGTTCCACTGGCACTTGTATGGTTCTTGTCATCAATTCCACATTTGTGACTTTGTCATACCATTTCAGTCCTTCTATTCTACGCAAGCACCCGTTTATAAAAGTTTGTAGCTTTTTGGTTGTTGTTTTTGAATAGGCCATTGAAGGTAGGCGTCTAGTGTTGACTACAAGCTCTGAACCACACGTTCGTCTTTCAAACTGGTATCGTAGACTGGTCTTGTAGACTCATTCTACAAACGTTAGAGGAAAACAAAGGCCTCTGCTATGTTTTATGTTCTCTGAAACTAATCAGGTGTCTTCCCGCTGTCTCTTCCAACGACTCTTTTTCTCAGCAATTTTATCCCCTCTGAGTATACAGTATCTTCTTACTTCTTTGTTTGCTTCTATGTACACTTCATGAGCCTTGGCTTTGGGGCTTCTGGTTTTGCTTCTGTTTAAATCTGCTTTCTTGTTTTTCCTTCCTTCTATCTTACTCAGAGTTTCTGTTGTTTTCCATGCTTTGTGATGATGTTCTCTTTTTCTCAGTACTTCTTCACATGTCTCGTTCCATATATTTTTTACTTGTTGCCAGTGGTCTTCCGTATCTGTTTCATCTTCCAGCTGTTGGAGTACTTAGTATTTGTTGGATACTGTGATTGAAAATTGTTCTCTTATTTCCGGATTTCTTAGATATCCCACATTATACGGAATTTATAGGTCCTATACAAAAACACCCGTGTGTTACCGGGCCCGAAAGGGGAGCAAAGAATAGTAACACTGTACTATACCAGGCATGTCGTAAAAAGCGACTAAGGAGGGTTGGGCATGGGGCTGGTTACCCCATCCCGTAAAATAAACTTTTTACCACAAAAACTTCAACAAATATGGACAAGTCAAATGAAGAATATAAATCAACTCAGCCGCCCAAGACAGAAGAAGGTCCTCTGGAAAGGAGGCGCATGAAGCAGCCTAGAGAAAGCCGAAAGGAGTCTGGGTTGCCGACTAACCTTTTTTTCGTCTAGGAAAATCTGCAGGATTGGCACCAGGAATGTTCGCACTCTGTGTGAACAAGGGAAAACTGCACGGGTAGCAGCAGAAATGTCAAATTACAGGATTGATATCCTGTGTCTCTGCTAGACACGGTGGAAAGGCATAGAGAAGAGGAGATTGATCACAGGAGAAATGGTGTTGTCCTCAGGACATGAGGAGGAAAGAGCCCACCACATTGAAGGGGTGGCTCTAATGCTGTCCAAGGAAGCACAGAAGGCACTTATAGAACGGGAAGCAATGGGACACCGAATTATAACAGCAAGGTTTAAATCAGCCAAAAAGAAAGTAAATATAAACATCATTCAGTGTTATGCACCAACAAACGATAAAGTAGAATCTGTGACAGAAGACTTTTACACCAGACTACAAAGTGTCTTGGACAATAAGAAAAGAAAGGACATCACAATTTTGATGGGGGACCTAAATGCGAAAATAGGAACAGACAAGACTGGCTTTGAAGAAATCATGGGAAAGCAGGGATTAGGTATGATGAACGAGAATGGGGAACTATTAGCAAACTTCTGTGCTTCAAATCAACTAGCTAAAGGAGGAAGCATATTTTCACATAAAAGAATACATAAAGCAACATGGATATCACCAGACCACAGAACTGAGAATCAGATTGATCACATATGCATACGCAAGAAGTTTAGGTCATCATTGCATTGTGGTGGGTTTTGATGTTACAAGAAAAGTAGTCAGAATGTGTCTACAGAGTGAGGTCAGCTATGCAAGTCCCTGAGTCTAATAGTTGAAGTTGATGTTATCAGGGTACCTGACTGCTACCACCATACGATCTTACTCTGCGATTTATTTTGGGTAACTAGTGTTTGTGATGTTAATTTATATGGCTTAGTGTCTAGGGTAATGGAAATGTTGTGATAATTGCGTTAAACAAATACACATGTAAATTACTAAAATTAATTAAACAAGACTGGGTTTAAAGTTAGGATATATATATATATATATATATATATATATATATATATATATATATATATATATATATATATATATATATATATATATATATATATATATATATATATATATATATATATATATATATATATATATATATATACAATTTAATTTCCTGTCCCTCAAATTTTTTTAGGACAGGAATGTTTAACTTAAAATGAAATTATGGTTTTATCCAATTAAATACACAAGGAGGACATCTGTCCAATATATTTTAATATGTTAAAGTTTCTAAACTGTTATTCCCTGGTGAAAAAAACCCCTGTTATACGAAGAGTCAATATTGGGGAAAAACTGGTTTTCACATCACTTCACATACTGTTTCTGAATAGGGTGGAGATTACATTCATTTGGGTCTGCATAAGCCCTCTAGATATAGGCTTATCTTCGAATCCTCGTAGACCCTGGATGACTGGTTTGAGAAAAATGCACACGATCCACTGCCGTGTATTCTGGAGTCTGCTAATACTTGTATGCTTTGATAAAGAAACAACCGGTAGGTTGCCTCAACTGCTGCAGCTCCGACTTCTGACCAACTTGAAACTGGGCGATGTAACCCTGAAACAAGATGTACAGGTCTTCCTAAGTCCCTAGTTAATGGTCTCCACCACTACCAATTTAACATCATTAAACAAGTATGGTGATCAGATAATAATAATAATAATAGTTGCCCATCGCAAGCGAAGATGGTGACAGCTTCAGACTTGAATTGTGTGTTGCGTGGGTAGTTTTACTGGTATTGGAGGGTCCTTCGTTCGATTATTATCTTGGAACCAGGGTCAACGTTATATTGATTCATCATTTGTTGAATGTCCAAGAATACACTCGTTCCCTTCGGAGCTCATCAATATATATACATATTTTTCTTATCAGAAGAGTTCTTCATTTGCATAATCAACAACATTGGCAAATGCAGCAAATAGCTGTAACGTATCGATGTGATAAAGTCCTCAATTCAGAGTCCATGAATTTATTTACAGTTCACACACAAGACATTCACGTAGGTATAGATTCATATATAGTCATTAGAAATTGCATGCATAGTATTCATGTCCGTCCGTGTCAAAACAATATGTCAGAAGAACATCGTGGCTATATACGTGCGCTGTTGTAGTCAACAGCCAGAAATGAGCACATGAGTTCTTGACAGCTACAATTTGAATCATAATGCGATTCTCCTTCCATCACTTAGTTAATTTAATTAATCTCATACTTATATTAATAACCGAACTGACCCTGAGTTCTACATCGATTTATATATATAACATAGGCTATATACTCAGCCTTTTTTCCTTGGAAGAAATACAAGACACGACCTTCTTGCTTGACGGATAGCGTAACAAGGGCCATGTAACAAAGTCACCCAGCGTGACCTTCCCAACGCGAATGCGTCATAATCTCCGCATATATTTCGCGTTCAGTATACCGTAAAATATCGACATATTCTATAAATGTTAATGACCCCTAACGTTGCGCATGGCTAAACCCCAGCAGACGCCGTCATTTAAAATAACACCGTAACAGATTTCCTGTCAGACGGGGGAAAAAAAATCTATTAGATAGATTTTTTTTTGAATAATATTAATCAAATTATCAAAAATTTAACAAAACCCGACGTATGACCTACGATGTTCTATCTGGAACAGTGTCGTGGTCATGTCAGTAATATCTTATTATAAAATTAACGTCATATCATACATATAACTTATATTAAACAAGGAAATGTCACTGTCACTAACTAATTAACTAATTAATTTGTTGTATGTATCGACTAACTAATAATGTGAGGTGTTATTAAAATTATTCTAACTAACTAAAATTAAAATAATTAATTATAGTATGTACGTATGGTACTAACTAATTACTATCTAATTGAAGAAAATGAGAAATAGTATAAGAGAGTAAAAGAAATAAAAATTGAGAAGTACGGACAATTAAAACCAAATATTAAAGTATATATTAAATTAGAATGCGTGTGAAAATGAAGTGTAAGGATAGATACCTAATTAAATTAACGCAATCAGAAGAAAAGAACAGAAAAAATTCATACATTTTAACTACAAAGATGAAATGTCATAATGTAATATCTATTACCTTGATAATTACACTAATTAAAATATTAATTGGTGTGATATTATTTTGTTTCATCTTTTCTTTGTATATATTTTTATTTTATTTCATCACACACTTTAACTTTATTTTATTATATATTAATTTAATAACTAGAAAATTTAACAATATCGGACATGAAGATCCAATCGTTGTTATATCCTGTTGACTTGTATGAAAGTTCATTAAGACACAAGGTTCATATTATCGAATTATGATATGATTATCCAATCATCGTTAGTTCCTTTATTAAAACTTTGAATGTAATTGAATCAGTCATCACAGTATATGTCCATTCTACATCAGAGATTGTTCCTTTTTAACGGTTTTCAATCGAAATGAGTGATACGCAAAGTGGAAGTGAAGTCCAAATTTTCAAACGATCCGTAAAACTTGATATTTTGATCACGATAGTTTATTTCGAAATGTCCTTATTTAAGTAGGAAGTCCAAATGTAGTGTTGTATATTCTGACGTGGCATTGATTCAGTTCATTGCAAATGTAATGCTTGATTAGTCAGAAAATTTGAAATAGTAATATTCATTCAGAATCCGTAGGATGTCTGGACAACGTATCGGCTATGACGTTCTCAGTTCCTGGTATTGACTGTATTTCGAATTCGTAAGGTTGCAACGTAATAGCAAAGCGTGCAAGTTTAGCACTTTTATGGTTTGAACGACGTAATGCTGCTACAGATTTCTGATCAGTCTGGATCAAAAATGGAGATCCCAGCAGAAATTTTTCTAACTTGGTAATTGCCCAGATTACGGAGAGCAATTCTCGGTCTACAGTCGAGTATCTAGTCTCCGGAGGTTTCAGCTTGCGTGAGATGTAAAGTACAGGGTGAAGGACTTCATCATGATATTGGAGTAGACAAGCCCCGAGTCCGTAATTACTCGCATCTGTACGTAGAACAAACTTTTTAGAAGCATCTGGTAATCTTAAAACAGGTGGGCATGAAAATATGTTTAAGATAGTGCGAAAAGTTTTGTCACATTCGTCTGTCCAATTTATCCTTACTGGCATGTTCTTCTTTAGTAACGATGACAAGACAGCCGTGATGGATGATAGGTAAATCTATGCTGTATGGGGCTGAGCATAGTTGACACATTTAAACAACTTACTGTCTCTTGTAGGCATGGTAAAAAAAAAAACAAATAAGACAGAAAACATGTGTACAAATTTAAAGATGTGAAGAATCAAAAATATTTTTTCGAGAAGAAAAAAAAAAATCTATAAATCAATCTATATTAGGATAGATGATTAAGAAAGTCAAGAAATGATGACTGACAATGCTGAGTCATCAAAGATGTGACGAATATGGTTACAGTACCCTGTTATCTGCGTGACGCAGAATCAGGTACTAATTTCAATCTCAAAGAATGGTGGTGAAAATAAACACCATTATCACGCTCGATCACCATCCGAGCATCTTTGTTGTTACGAAATGTAACCATAGCTTCACCATACCTGTCATTGGTAGGTGACAACAACTGTACAAACATAACGTCTGCCGTGTTATTAAAGAAATTACTAAGTGCCTGCCATCTGGTACCTTGTGGCAGATTGCGCACTAACACGGTGCGAGAATATGCAACCTTCCCAATGTAAGTGGGATCAGTGTCACTAACGTGATAAATAGTTCTTCTATTTAATCTTTTGGATCTGGTAGTCTTTTGAGATGATGTCTCATAGTGATTGACATATTTATTTGTCCTAATTTTATTAGTTAAGTTCATAAGAACTCCACCATCATTACCCTTGTTCGGGGCATCTTTTATTTTCCCATTTTCAACAATTTTATTCAGATCACTGTTAATATGATCCTGTCGCCAATATCTATCTTCCGACTTGGCGGCACTCTTTCGAGAAAAAGCATATCTGCCTCGAAATGATTTTCTAATCTTCTTAGGATGGGCTGGTATTTTAGTATCCTTTTTATCCTGTAGGAGAGTCTTATCCTTTTCCTCATCGATTTCCAGAATCGTACTGAGACTGAAATTGGAGAAAACTGTGCCACGTGTATTCATTTTGTTGTCTCGTAATGTAGCCATTGCAATGACAGCGTTAGCATTGCAATAAGATTGCACATTATTTAATTCCCATTCCTCAATTTCCTGTGGGGAACAATCCTTACTACCATGGATGCGTCCCAACATCAGATCTGCAATTGGATTCTGAAGCATGCATACCTTCACGTTACCTGTGAAAAAATGTGTTTTAACATGGATAATAGCTGTGGGGTAAAACTCAATAGTTCCCCCAAAAGTCATGCAACGGACATATTCCCACGTTGCACAGCTAGGATGTACAAGCGACTGTCGCACTCCAATGGTTGTGGACCCCGAGTCTCTCAATACAGAAACTATAGAACCGTTCAATATCCCTCTGTTAAAAATCAGAGAGCCTGTTCCATCATTGGCTGCAAGACCTACTTCTGGTGGAATGTGTCCGCAGTTTAGCACTGTCTCCTTTGCCTTCTGAAAAATAAGATTGCATTGTGGGCAACTATTCGCCACGTTATAATTAATAGCAAAGCATGCAGCAGAAGAATTCATTGTATTATCGTTAGGTGGAACCTGAACCTTAGGGGTGATATCATTTGTAACTGCTGCCCCGGTATTATGGTTATAATGTGAAGATCCACGAGAATGAGAACGATTACGAGAATAATTAGTTGAATTATCCCGTTGTCGTCTATTGTAATTGTTATCTGGATGTCTCGAGTTATAATTATCGCTATTCTTCCAATTGTTACCATTATTATATTGATATGACCGATTATAACTTGAGTTACGTGGATTACTGTTGTATCTTGACTGAGGTGAATAATTTCTGTTTTGTTGTCTTCCTCTATTATAGTTATTGTTAAAGTTATTTTGTCCCTTATGAAAATTAATGTCATAGTTTCCTTTGAACCTACCTCTGTCTACACTGTGTGTTCTTGGTTTGTTATTACTATGATATGCCATATTGGAGGCTACAGGAAGTGGTTCTCTTATTAACGAGCCAGAGATGTCAGCATTCGGATGAGCGTTGCAGTAATTTAAAGAAATTTTTTCTAACTCATCAATAGTTTCTGGTTTCCGTTCTTGCAGATAAGCAAAGAATGGTGGGCTGACAGAAGATAACACTTTATCCCTCAATAACAAATCGACTAACTTGTCGTAAGATTTGTTGACACCTGCCAGTTCAACCCATCTGTTAAAAGTATTGCGTATGTTAGCAATAAAACCTGTGAAATCTTTATTGTTATCTGGCAACAAACTTTTGAAACGTAATCTACATGCCTCTTCGTTCAAATGGAACCGACGTAATAACAAATTCTTAATGGCCTCATAGTCTGTGGCTAATGTAGGATCAATATTTTGTGCTGCACTTGCAGGTTCGCCATCCAGAAATTCCTTAAGTTTAAGTGCCCATGCAGTTTTGTCAAGGTTATTGACATTACATATATCCTCAAAGCGCGCCAGCCATGATGATAGGTCATCCACGTGTAATTTGAACGGTGGTAGCTTAAAGTAATAATTGCCCTTAAGTCGGTTGCAAGAAGATCCCGATTGAGCATTATCATTTTGGCTTGCTGCAGCACTCTGCGAATTAAGTTTTGCTGTTTCCAATTTAAGCCGTTGCAATTCCATTTCTTGCTGCAGTATGATTTCCTGTCGTTTCAATTTATTCTCTTCTTCAATCCGTAGGATTTCATCTCTTGCCACCTTTCTTTCTTCCTCTTCCTTCGCAATAGCTTTCTTTTCAGCCTCTTTTCTTTCAAGTTCTTCCATCTCTGCCTTAGCAATAGCTTTCCTTTCAGCCTCTTCTGCCTTATGGTTTGCAAGTTGTTGTTCCGCAAATTCAAGGAGTGCATCTCCTTTTTTGTTACAATCTTTTCCAATTTTAATGAAATGATCCAAGGTAAGCATTCTTGAAGTTGAATTATTTAAGTATTCAATTACTTATGTCTTGTAATCACCACTGGAATATATGTCGATAATTCTAATTACTCGACGAGTGAATAATCAATATACGAAATTGCAATATTCCTGTACTGTTATTTATAAGTTCCACAAATCTATAATATTTTGTAAAAATATTATATATACCCACTAATATCTATCATAAATAGTTAAGATAGTTAGTTATATAAGGTGCTGAAATTATATCATGCACTTAATATTAATATTCAATAATTATGAGTATTATTCCTAAATAATTAGGTTATTTAATCTTAATTGCCACTAAGTTCTCAATGTAGTACTGAGAAAGTGTACTAATTAACATTAAATGTCTTAATATGTTATAAAGTTATAATAATTAAGCATAGTATATTATGCCATAATCATGAGCAATAAAATGCATTGCCCATTTCTTGGACCATCACTGCAAATTGGTGCAAAGTCCCTAATTCCTCTTTAAAACTCATAAAAATTTAATCATATTCATCTACACTATTATTAATGAAGAAATTATAGCATTAATATTAAATTATAGAAGGATGAAATGAAGACAAACAATACAATGTGTTAACCAAGGATTACAGAACAGTATTACCATACGACAAGACATTTTCACAATAAAAAAATGCATTTACAACTAAGTTGACTAGACCGGAAGTGAGAATTAAAGAATGAACTGAATAGATAATTAACCTGCGTACACAAAAATTAGTGACGTATACATGGACTCATTAACGGTTGTACAACAAAAATATAAACTGAAAGATAGTAAGGTCAGAAAAAACACGATAGATTACCAACATTGTTACAAAACTGAATAAAAATTAGAACCAAATACACTAGAATACCACAGTTATAACACGACTATACAACTAACATGCAAGGTGAATTAATGCAAGACCGAACGACACGATCACCGATATCCGACGCGTTCTTCGCGAAATGCTATTAATTCACGGCCTTAAGAAACATTCAGAATGAATATCGGCATCCTTAGAGCCACGTTATTCATTCCAAACCGCCGCCCATCCATACCCGCTACATGTAAAAGACAGAAACAATATTTAACATGGCTACGAAAATGAAGAACATGGCATTATCGGACAAATAGGATTAACTTATTGTAACCTTCAAATAAGTTACTTATCTTTTTGCCTCGATAGATTCATACAATGCTTGCTTCGCCAACGGACAGTAGGACCTATATTTCATGCTCATGTTGATTGAATCTATTTTCCAATGTTCGATTAAGCGTTTATAGATAATCTTCTTCAAAGACCTTGAAAGGCGGCTGCCATCACTACAGCTGATTCATCCTGTTGTCAAGAGGGTGTGACGTCATCGGTGTAGATACAAAAAGTGTTCATTTCGCTCGAAGGAAAATTATTTCTTTCAACTCGATAATCTTTGAGTATTTTTTTACAATGAAATTCCAGTTCCGCACCACATCGGCCACCACTGTTGTGTGGGGTAGTTTTACTGGTATTGGAGGGTCCTTCGTTCGATTATTATCTTGGAACCAGGGTCAACGTTATATTGATTCATCATTTGTTGAATGTCCAAGAATACACTCGTTCCCTTCGGAGCTCATCAATATATATACATATTTTTCTTATCAGAAGAGTTCTTCATTTGCATAATCAACAACATTGGCAAATGCAGCAAATAGCTGTAACGTATCGATGTGATAAAGTCCTCAATTCAGAGTCCATGAATTTATTTACAGTTCACACACAAGACATTCACGTAGGTATAGATTCATATCTAGTCATTAGAAATTACATGCATAGTATTCATGTCCGTCCGTGTCAAAACAATATGTCAGAAGAACATCGTGGCTATATACGTGCGCTGTTGTAGTCAACAGCCAGAAATGAGCACATGAGTTCTTGACAGCTACAATTTGAATCATAATGCGATTCTCCTTCCATCATTTAGTTAATTTAATTAATCTCATACTTATATTAATAACCGAACTGACCCTGAGTTCTACATCGATTTATATATATGTAATATAGGCTATATACTCAGCCTTTTTTCCTTGGAAGAAATACAAGACACGACCTTCTTGCTTGACGGATAGCGTAACAAGGGCCATGTAACAAAGTCACCCAGCGTGACCTTCCCAACGCGAATGCGTCATAATCTCCGCATATATTTCGCGTTCAGTATACCGTAAAATATCGACATATTCTATAAATGTTAATGACCCCTAACGTTGCGCATGGCTAAACCCCAGCAGACGCCGTCATTTAAAATAACACCGTAACATTGTGAGACATCAGTGCCGTGATCTCATGTGGCTAATTAGTCCTATTTTGGCCCTACAGGCCATGCCACATACGGGGCACACATGGTTAGAGTCGATAGTAGTGTTGCTGCGCATTCTGACTTTTCTTGCAGCACGCTTGCCTCCTGCTTTATCAGCTAAATTCTGTTCTGCAATGCGAGCGCCTTGAGTAATGTTTGTCCGCCAGGAAGAGCGATCATGTGCAATAGTCTCCCAGGAGGAGACATCAATTTTGAAGCTGCTCAACGATGCTTTCAGTGTGTCTTTGACGCGTTTCTTTTGTCCCCCTACTGTTCGCTTACCCATAGAGAGTTCGCTGTACATCAACTGCTTTGGGAGGCGTTTTTCGGGCATGCGAACAACATGTCCGGCCCATCTAGTTTGGACCCTCTGCAGCAATGTGTAGATGCTTGAGATATGTGCTCTGTTGAGGACCTCAGAATTAGATACTATATCATGCCACTTGATCCTGAGTATCCTGCGAAGACAGCTCATGTGGAAATGATTAAGCTTCTTGATCAGATAAAAGAGCTAACTAAATTAGCTACAGTTTTTAACTTTATTGTGACTTCTTCATAAATAGTGGGTATCTTCTTTTCCACATAGTCTCAACGCCCCTGTCAATATACATCATCTTCTTCAGCTGAAATACAATCTTGTCTTTTCTTCAAAGTTAATATACCAATAGGTCTGCCAGTGACTTCCTGGTCTTACAGTCAAAATATGTAAGACAATATTCAATTCAAATTTAGTTTGATTTGCTTCCTAAGTCTTCTTAGACATGCCTCTGCTCCATAGTATGTCGCAATCTTCCACAAAGGCAAAATGTATTACACACTTTGTTAAGGTTTAACAGACTGTCAATGGTCAGCTTTAGACAGCCGCTACTTCAGACGCAAAGGCAATTTGCTTATTACTTGCTCTGAACCTTTCGTGTATGAAAAATCTCTCTCAAGTGGTACCCTGCATAGTAGACGCGGTAGTTTTATTTCCCTCTATGTCTATTCTAACATTAACCAATCAGTTTAAACTACAACGATTTGACATTTATTTTTGAAAATCCCAACCTTTATTTACGCTTTTCAAATAAGTTCGTCAGTCTCTTTAGGAGGGGCAAAACGTCACAGTTATACCTCTCCCTTCCTCCTAGGAGTGTCTACCAAAAAAGAGGCAAGTCAATTTGACTTGTTTCCAAGCAACGCCTACAAAAATGTTACTTTTAAATCGAGTTGGGACAACAATATGCTCGTCTGTATGTTTTGTCAACTTTATTTTATGCGATAACTCAGTCACTTTTAAAGCTATCAAAAAGATGAAAAGTGATTATTAATCAGGCTAATGTCCTTTATCTACCCAGTATATTTTCATCTACGCCTTTATTTAAGTTTTCATCTTTGTACTTTTCTCTTTTTTATTATCATGGGCTCTTTTCACTGTGCTAACACATCAGGGAAAGAAAGGTTCTAAGTCCCGATAAGTTATTATATGGTATTATATTAAACAACAGTACTCTATTGTCAAAGTATCTCTTTTATTTACTCTCTTTCGTTTTTATGAAGAAATAAATATTCTTAGTTTCATTATTGCCTCTTGGCCTCCTGCACAATGCAGTTGAGTCCAAATTTACAAGTAGACGCGATTTTTTTCTTTTTACAATCCACCACCGTTTTCCCCTCTCTCTAAGCACGCGATAGTCGTCTGTCAAGCTTCCGTCAGAAGAAAAAAAGTGAGAGGGTGCGGGCGGGTTAAGATTTGTTTCAAATACTCCGTTGCTGGGGTACTTAGATACAATACAAGTGGCGTAGTTATTTATAGATTTTGGACAGTAGCTTTTTTTTCTTTTACTCTTTCACTCCTATACTCCTTCACTCTTATAAAAATAAACGATGTCTTGGCCGCTTGCCAAGTCATTCTAACGTTACTTTTAAAAATTAGGGCGGAGCTACCCAAAAGCTTGTACTTTAGGGAAGGGGGTTATCATTAGCCAATCGTCAATACTTTCAAATCCAGCGCGGATCGCTGACAAAAAGTGGTAGCGTTGCCCTATTCAAATATTGTCCAATTTAAAAATGGCCATAGTAGCAGAATCTATAGAATAATAATTTTATACATAATTTGAGGAGGGGAGTTCAAACTGACTTTATCACATGCATGATGTGAAAGTATGTAGAGGAGCAGATGTTGTATCAGACCACCATGTTCTGTTGGCTAAAACAAAATTAAACCTCAAGAAATTTACAACAGCATATAGCTATAGACAACAGTATAATGTGGGATATCTAAGAAATCAGGAAATAAGAGAAAAATTTTCAATCACAGTATCCAACAAATACCAAGTACTCAAACAGCTGGAAGATGAAACAGATACGGAAGACCACTGGCAACAAGTAAAACAATATATGGAACGAGACATGTGAAGAAGTACTGAGAAAAAGAGAACATCAGCACAAAGCATGGATAACAACAGAAACCATTAGTAAGACAGAAGACAGGAAAAACAAGAAAGCAGATTTAAACAGAAGTAAAACCAGAAGCTCCAAAGCCAAGGCTCATGAAGTGTACATAGAAGCAAACAAAGAAGTAAGAAGATACTGTTTACTCAGAGGGGATAAAATTGCTGAGAAAAAGAGTCGTTGGAAGAGACAGCGGGAAGACACCTGATTAGTTTCAGAGAACATAAAACATAGCAGAGGCCTTTGTTTTCCTCTAACGTTTGTAGAATGAGTCTACAAGACCAGTCTACGACACCAGTTTGAAAGACGAACGTGTGGTTCAGAGCTTGTAGTCAACACTAGACGCCTACCTTCAATAGCCTATGAAGGTACTCGCATTGACCAGAAGTCGTAAATTGACGGAGCAGTCAGAAGCAACAACAACTTTTCATCAATCTGACAGCTATGTCTAATCTTATCAGGCCAGAACCAAATGAACACTTTAGTAATACATTTCCAGCGAAGTTTCAGTGAAGAAACCAATATTAACTCATTGTAGTGGATTTTGATGGTATAGTATGGTTGATGTTACCTAGTGTGATGTATGAGGTCAGCTGTGAAGGCTCCTGAGATAAATGTAGATGTGAATTACAGAAGGCCCTTCTTACTACCACTTACGACCTCACACATATCTTTTTTACTAATGAATGTAGCTACGTTAAAAGTCTAGGGTACTGATATGTAATGTGTTGTGGTAGATTACATACACACACACACAGATAATCAATAAGTCTAATACTAATAATAATAAAATTTATAACACACTGAACTAACTCAGGCTATTTTAGTTTTATAATTTAAATCTTTTGATAAATTTTTTTGTTCTGAACCAAACGTTTAGTTGGTCAGAACATAAGAAATATTATGGAGTTATAAATGGAATGCATAATTGTATGACATAATAAAATGGAAAATGTGTACCTAATTATTTCAAATGACTGGTTAATAGTAATTATATTAAGATAGTCCCAGGAGAACTTATTACTAGATATGCTGTTGGGGTGGTGACATCACTCCCACTCTGTGACTACCAAAACATTGTCCATTTACTGATGGGAGGAATACAAGTTTTATTTCCCAAAATGGTATGTTCTAGTTGATGGTAATATAGTTGGTGAGTTAGTTAGTAAATTAGTTGGTGAATGTCCAGCAGGCCAGACGCTCACGTATCTTGACTGAGTAGTTCTGGTGCTGGAATCTGGTGGCCCCACCTCTCCGTGCTGTGGGCAATATACGGCTGCTCTGACACAATGTTAGACTGCACTGGTCCACACTTGTGTATATCACTACAGCATTTGACACCGCTATGGTGCCAAACAGAAACTCACAATTCTGAAACAAAAGTATTGGGTCATGTGTCAGAACTCTACCTCCTGAGCCACTTCTGCACACAACACTACACAACAACACCACACAGACTGGGTCAGATCTCTCTGACCACACAGCACATCTTACCCAGTTGGTTTCACATATTACTAGTTCCCCAAGACTACCTTGCATCTGAGATATGTTCAATAGCTTCCTGCTATTGAATAGGATAGGTGATATGTTCCACTGATCTCAACACCAGATCCTTTCTCATAGTTTTATTTAGGCGTTCCTATATATTTTCTTTGTATGTATGTCTCTAGACCAGGGGTCGGCAAACTTTTAGTAGTGTCGTGCCGAAGTAATGTTGCAAAGTCACTCAGCGTGCCAACCTAAGTCCACCATATTTTTATATACTACAATTATTGAAACAATTTAAAAATGATCTTGTATTAACATGTTTCCGATACATTACATAACTATTCTATTCTTTGTAGATTATTCAATATTTTAATATAAATAGGAACAAATATCAATACAAATATTATGTTTTGCAAAATTTAAGTCCTGAACACATTAGTTTGAAATTTTATAATAAAATTGCCATATGTATATTTTGTTAAGACAGAAAGTCCAATAGTTTGAAGAACAAAACAATTAAATAAACCAAACATAAAACACGTTATTAAAATTTTAATATGAGTAATCATTGATTATTATTGATCTGAGTCATTAATCAATTAATGGGACCTGTGTCCTTGTTTCTCCTTGGCTAATTGTTCAATATCAGGTGTATATTTTGTCAATTTCAGCTTCACACAAGCTTCTGAATGCACAGTTGTTAGGCGACTTCTCTAGGGACTTAAAACAGCTTTCATGTGTGAGAAAATTTGTTCACATGTATAAGTTGACCCAAAAGCCGAAAGTAGAGCAAATGCAACTTTCTTCAAACAGGTGAACGCTTCAGGCAGGGATGTCCAGCAGTTGAGGATGGCAGCTGACTTTTCCAAGCAGCTTCCTTCAAGAGTTTTTCGCAATTCTACAAATGTTATCGTCCATAACTCTGATGCCTTGAATTCGATGTGTTGCATTTCAAAATTGTCAACATCCATCCACTCGAAAAGAGATAGGTCAAATGGGATTTTAGTATGATTAATTAAGTCGGGCTTGATGAGGTAAGAAAACATGGGCCCGTGAATTTTGAAGTCTTGACTTCGTTTAGCAAAATCTCCTTTGAGCGCTTCAACGTACTTCTGAAGCTCATCTTTGTTGACAGTAAATCGATTTGAATGAGCCTTTACGTTTGGAAAGTACTTGTATGTGTTAGTGGTAATATCTCTGCAAAATATGTCAAATTTTGACTCAAATCCTTTCCAGTGCTCAAAAAGATCAAGTACTGTTTGACCCTGCCCTTGTAAACGCAAGTTTAATTCATTCAGATTTGTAATTATGTCAGCTAGAAACATCAGCTTGCACAGCCAGTCCTCATCATTCAATTCCGGGAAATGTTCTTTTTCATCAAGAAACACCTTGATTGCTTCTAGACATGATACAAATCTGTTCAAAACATTACCTCGACTAAGCCAACGAACATTGCTGTACAGCGAAAGGTCCGCATATGCGCTCTCCATTTCTTGTAGAAGAGACTTGGATTGCCTGTGGGTCAATGAAGAGCGAGAAACTATGAAGTTAACTATCTTGACAACAGTTTCCATTACAGAGTTCAAGGATAGTGACGAAATCTTCGCACACAAACTCTCCTGGTGTATAATGCAATGGAAGCTCAATACTTGACGTCCAATACGATCCTCAAGAAGTTTAACAAATCCTTTGTTCTTTCCGACAAATGCAGGGGCGGCATCAGTAGTAACACAGAATATTTTATTCATGTTAATGTTCTGATTTTCGAAATAGCTTACAAATGCAGTTATAATGTCCTCTCCCTTGGCTGTACCATCAAAAGGTATCAAGCAGCACAGTTCTTCATAAATACGGTCGTTGTCACAATATCGCGCAACTATATCTGGGCACGCCACGTCATTCACATCGACACTTTCGCCAAGAGCGACACTAAATACAACAGCTTGTTGTAACCCGGTTGTTTGTTTTACGGTTACATTTTCAGCCATATCAGTTATGCGCCTCTCGATTGATCTCGCAGAAGCTGGTATTTCTCGAATCCGAGACAGTATTGTTTCTTCATTTGGTAAATCACTAAACAAAATTTCAGCACTGCTCAAAAAAGTTTCCTTGATGTATTTTCCATCTGTGAAATGTTTGCCCTTCGAAGCCACACACTGTGCAATTTTGTAACTACATTCGGTAGCTTTATTTTTGGTTCCAATTACTTGATTAAAAATACTACTTTGTTTTTTGTAGCCAGAAACAGACATTTTTATGACTTCACTTTTCTCCTCAGAGTTTTTAAACATGGACTGATGTTTGGTTTGATAGTGTCTTTGTACACTTGACGTACGGCACACGACACTTTCATAACATAAAGCACAAACAGCACGATCCTTTTGTTGTATGAATTCATATTCGTTGGCCAAAAGTCTTGAAACGAGCGTATATCAAGTTTTTGTCTTTTTTGAGTCATTTTAACGGCACCGTATTACTTAATAACAGCATCAACTTTTGTGCTGTGGTCAACGGACTGTACGGGCATGAGTATGCGACAGCCGAGAGAACTGTAGAGGTGGTGGTGGTCGGGAGAGAGGGGAAGGATAGGACGGAAATATAACTTCGTCGAGGTCAGTCATTGATGCTCCAAACTCACACTGGGAGTCAAAAACTGCGAGCGAAAACGAAATAAATACGCTCGTCCAGGCGCTAGCCAGACACTATTGCGTAATTATGATATTATGTCTCAGCTTCCCGACAAAATTTACTTGGGATTCTTTTCAAGAATCTGATCCTGCAAATTACGGTAGGAGGTAGACGCCAGACTAGCGGGCGCCGCAAAGTATAACCACTGCCCTTGAAATTCGTTGAAGAATGTTTGTTCTCGGAAACGGTCGGTAAAAACAAAGACTTACGTGCAGTATAGTATGATCGAGCCTTTAGTTTGCATCAGATCGCACATTCTTACCTCCAATGTTTAAAAACTTTCGTTTTGAAGGGTTGTAAAAACAGGTAAAAGCTTTAAAAGAATTATATGCTTCTATTTAATTAAAAATTCAATTTAAAAAAAAAATGAGATCATCTACTGTACAGTATTTTAATTCACTCAGCGTGCCATTGAAAATCGTTCCACGTGCCACGCTTGGCACGCGTGCCGTAGTTTGCCGACCCCTGCTCTAGACCCTGAACTTGGGCTGGGGACCTAGAGCGAACACTTACTTGTCGTAATCATTTTTATGATATGGCAGTATCAATCACTCGAATTATTAAAATATACCAAATAAATATTGTTCATTCTTACCAGAATTCAGAATTGAGAACACAGTTAAATTTGCTAGCAAAACTCAGCTGAGCTGCTGGCTGTATGATGGCGTCCCACTATATATTTGTATTCTTCTGGAATCAACACCACTATTAATTTAAACTGCGTCTCTGAACAGACTTATGTCAAATGGCAAAATTTCACATCTCTGTCCCGCTACTATAAAATGCGTTGACCAATCGCCGACTTCCCCCCTAACTTTCAAATTTTACAACCAAAGTCAAATCAGTCAGATCTCAGTCAAGTATGTATTACGGTCTGTTAGTCCGTCTGTCTCTACTTGTTTTTTCATAAAAAACACGCTTGGTTCTACATGCATTTCCTACACGAATCTGTCTCCTAAGTTATTTTTAGCTACAATTCTCCACCTTTTCCCCTCTCTTTAATTACAGCTCGATTTTTACGTTTGCATGCTCAAGGCCAAAATTTTCGAAACTTTAGTGACATTGTTTAACAGTGCGGTCGCTCGTCTGATATGAACAATACAGTCTTTTGTCAATATCTTCCGTATTATCTATCCGTCTGTATAATTGAAAGCATATTATTTCTCTGCTCAAGATGGGCTATCAAACTAGCTAGGTTTTATTTTCATGACTCTATTATTAATAAAAAAAAAAACATATTTTTATTCTCAACATATTTTTTCTCAAGTTTAGTTTTTGAAATTTGTTCGAGAACCTTCTCTCATGTGTTTTGCCGCGGCATTCAAATAAAGACCAAGTATCGTATAAGTCCAAGAAATGACTGTTTCTGACACGAGCTAAAGTCGTTTTTTTGTCCATTTCCTTACCCTCTGTCAACTTGTGACGTGAATTTTTTCTTTTACTACCAATTGCGTCCTTTTAGCCTTGCGATCTTCAAACACGTGTTCAGTCATATTTTTCCTTTTGGTGTCCTCCGTTCTCTCCCGTCTTCAAAGGGTAAACGTTTCGTCTGCACGTCTAACTAGATAATTTGAATGGTGGCAGGAAGGGCGGGCATGGGCGAGCATGTCTCCTAGTATCTTACGCATTATTTTTATCCCTACATTTTATCGTTAATTTTGGAGATATTTTATCGTTGTATCATGGTGACATCATCACACATCTCCCCACCTGAGAACATGCACTACGGCAAGTTCCAAAACCAGTGATACACATAGATAAAATCACTCCTCACGCCTGCCACTACTCTAATCTTGATCACAGGGGTGCCGACTGAGGAAATCTGCACCGACATTCATTGACCCTGGGATGTATTCAATAATAAACTGATAAGGTTGCAGTAATAAAGACCATCTCAGCAATCTTGCGTTTTCATGCTTAGCCTGAGATAAGAATACCAGGGGCTGATGATCCGTCTGGACCACAAAAGTCCTACCATACAGATAGATTTGGAACTTTTTTTTTGCCCAGATTAACGCTAAACATACCTTTTCGCTTGTAGAATATCCTTGTTCCGCTTTATTCAATTTGCGACTTGCATAAGCGACTGGGTTCAGTTCCCCATCGGGTGAAGATGACCTCTGCAACAAGGCCACCCCGAGGCCTACATTACTTGCATCTGTTCTCACCACAAAGTCCTGTGTCAAATCAGGCAATTTGAGAATAGGCTTGCTAGTGAGTTTTTCCTTTAATTCCTGGAAAGCTACTTCACATTGCTCAGTCCAAATAATTTTATCTGGATGTCCCTTGCGAGTCAGATCAGTCAGAGGAGCACAAATAGAGTTAAAATTTTTGATATATTTTTGATAAAAATCCGCATAACGACACGAATGATCGCACGTCCTTTTTTGTTTGTGGTTTAGGTGCTCTCTGCAGTTTTTCCAAGTTCTTGGGATCAGGGGTCATGTTACCCTGATATACAGTGTGTCCCAAGAATTCCACCTCTTTGCATCCAATACAACATTTTGTTAGCCTAGCAGTCAAGTTCGCCTCCCTAAGCCTATCAAATAACATTTTTAGAGCGTCAATGTGTTCTTCAAATGTCTCTGTGGCGACGAGAATATCATCCATGAAATTCGTGATACATGGGTTATTCAGGGGATCCAACAATTTGCGCATCATCCTTGAAAATACACTCGGAGCATTTTTCAATCCGAATGGTAGCATGTTGAATTCATAATGTCCTTCCGATGTGCTAAACGCTAAATAAGGTCTCACTTCAGGCTTCACTGGAATCTGGTAATAGCCTTTACTAAGATCCACCTTTGAAAAGTATTTTGCCTTGTTCAATCTGGCAAATAACTGTTTTGTGTCTGGTAATGGATCCACTTGTCCTTCTGTGACAGCATTCAGTTTCCTGTAATCTATGCACAGTCTGTGTTCCCCAGACGGTTTCCTCAACTAAACTACACTGGAGCTAAAAGATGATTCACTGTGTGAAATAATCCCCTCCTTCAACAAATAATCTATTTCTTCCTTCAATGCCTTCTCCTTCGCGAACGGAATAGAATAGGCTCTCATACAGATTGGGTTTGAGTCTACCAGTTTCATGTCATACTGTAGCAAATTTGTATGTCCTGGTTTATCTGTTAATACATCTGTATGTTCCTCCAGAACCTGTTGAACTCTCTCCCTCTGATTTTTAGTCAGGTGCTTACTGACTTTTGCTTGTGCCGCTGTTTCACAAGGATGTAATGGGTATTCATGCGAGGTGAGTGGTTCCTTTTGCATTTGAGTTGCGATAGCCAAGGTCAGTAAGGGTGTGCCTTCCTGGAGTGGTCTGTCCAGATACCTCTTTAAAAGGTTTACATGATAAACTTTCTCCTTCCCCTTTTTGTCAATTTTATAGTTTTAATCTAGACACCTTCTCTAGAACCGTATATGGAGCTTGCCATCCAATTTGTAATTTATTCTGGCTGCCGGGTAGTAGAAGAAGCACCTTCTCTCCCACAGCTAATTCTCTGTCCTTTGTCTTCCTATTAAAATATGCTGCATGTTTCTTCCTGGCTTGTCTCAAATTATCATTTGCCAGTTTCCATCCAGCTTTCAGACGAGTTGTCAGTTCGTTCACGTATTGATAAGATGAGGTAACAGTCTCTTCTGCCTTCTCATCTGTCCAGGTCCTTAATAAGGCTTCTAATGGACCTTTTATTGGCCTCCCAAATAGCAGAGTTGCGGGAGCCATCATGGTTGAACTATGTGGTACCTCCCGATACGCAAACAACGCGGCGGGCAGGAATTGATCCCACAGATCCGGTTTTTCGTGTGCCAGCTTCCTCAGGATAGAAATGAGAGTCCCATTACACCTCTCTACCTGGCCGTTCCCTTGCGGATGGTACGGACTACAATGAAAGTGTCTGGCTTGAAATAGCTTAAAAACTTCTTCCGTTAGTTTCCCATTGAACTGAGAGCCATTATCAGTCAAGATTTGATGCGGGAATCCTAATCTTGTGAATATTGTAAGTAGTGCCTCTGCTACATGTTTTGAATCAATTGATGGCAGGGCTACCGCCTCTCCCCACATAGAACAAGTGTCCACCAGAGTAAGGATGTAACTGTTCCTCCTCTTGGTCCGAGTGAGAGGTCCCACAATATCCACTGCAACCCTCTCAAAAGGTGTTCCCACTATGGGCATTTCCCCTAGAGTTGCAGGAGCAGTCCAGTGCTTTGGAGCTACCCTTTGACATTCTGGACAGGATTTGACATATCTTTTTATATCCTCCGTTATCCCTGGCCAGAAGTAATGACAAGCTATACGCTGTCCTGTGACGCTGATCCCCATGTGACCACTGAAGGGAATCGCATGCCCGAGTTCCATCACTTTATCCGTATATGAAGTGGGAAGAACCAGCTGGTTGGGACCATTTGTTCCAGTTCCGGCCTTCCTGTATAATAGTTTGTTCTTCATAAAGTATTCCCCCTTGCTTGGAGGTGTGTGGCATTTGGGCAATTTTTTAAAACATGGCTTGAGTGTCCTATCCTCAGCCTGCGCCTTCCTCATCTCCTCTGGATGAGCATTTATATGTTCACCTTCTTCCTCCTTTTTCTGTGACCTGGTCTGCACTGTCGCCATGATCACAGGTCTCTCGGGATTCCCCAAGAAGACGTACCTACACCCCAATATCAGAGGGTAGATTGGTTCATCTATCACTGCTGCTCTGATTTCTCCTTCCACATAGCGGTTTTCACCGTTATCCTTGCGATGGGAAGTGTCATGAGTGGTATGTCCTTAGTCGCCCCTTGTATTTGCACTGTTTCTGTGGTATACTGACTTGGGTCCACTAGGCTAGACTTCACAACTGAATCATAATCCAAACCTGTATCATAAAGGCACCTTATGGTGACCCCATTACAAATAACATCCTCACAAACTGGGGGGTGATAAGGTTCCTGCTGTCCATTAGGATTAACCTTTAATCTTTGAGTCCCCGACTTCATTGCAGCAATGTTTGAAGGTTTTCTTCTACAAAATTCGGTGTTATGGTTATCTTTCTTGCACCATCTTTTTCCTTGGTTAAACGGTTTTCTTTCATTGTATTTTTGGTCATTGAACTGTAAGTTTCTGTCTCGATAGTCATTTCTTGGCCGTTCAAAGTTTGTCCTGCCTTTATTACCCTGTTCTCTATTTTCAAATTTATTAAATGGCTGTGGAGCTTTAAAATTTTCTATGTGCTTCTTTTTAGTGCCACTTACCTCTGCCTGGGCTGCCTGATACCTCTCAGCGACATTTAAAACCTCCCCCAACCTCTCTGCACCTTGTTCCATGAGAAATTTTCTCAAGTCTGGAGCCATGGACTCTCTTAATTGCTCTATCATGATCATTTCTTTAAGATCTTGGGTCTTCCCCAGAGCAGTCCATTTCTCCAAATAGGTTTCCAGTCTGGCAGAGAATTAGTGGTATGTCTCCCCAGACAACAGTTTGGCATTTCTAAATTTCTTACGTTAAAATTCACCATTTTTTTCGTACCTCAATAACAAAGCCTGCTTTAGCATGTCATAATTGTCTTGGTCTTCTCTGTTCATTTTTGCGAAAACTTCATAAGAAGTACCTCTCAATCCCTGTGATAACTTTAAACTCCACCTCTCTCTCTCTCTCTAACCCATATGTAGTAGCTAATAACTCAAAACGACTGAGGTACCCCTCGATGTCATCGTCTTTCTCAACAAAATGGTCTAAATGAAACCCCATAGCCGAGTTTGAGACTCCCTGACTAGCTGCAGCATCTGAGGCAAACGGGCTAGCACCATTTTCAGGAGCATGGCCTTGTAATTCCAGCTCCCTTAGTCGTAATTCGTGCTCCCTTTGCAACCTTCTATCTTCTGCCTCCCTTTCGGCAGTCAATCTTTTATCTTCTGCCTCAATCTGCAGCCTCTTAAGTTCTCTATCAGCCTCAATTTGTAACCTCTTCTCTTCAGCTAACCTCCTATCTTCCCTTTCAATATACTTGTCACATTCAGCAGTTACATACTGAATTAAAACCTGACCCTCCATTCCCATTTCCTTCGCCGTTAGCACAGCAGCTGATCTGAAGTTTGCCAGCTCAGCCATCACACAAAATAACAATGATCAAGGTAAAAATCTAACTAATCAATAACTAAAGTAATTCTAATTAACTATTGACTAAGGTAATTCTAATTAACCAATTAATTAATTAATTACCACTGGCTGTGAAGATTCACCAACTTTTATTTTCACTTTCAATTTTAAGGGACAATTTTAATTTTTACAATTTGTCCCCCTGATTTAATTCTCCCCCAGGAGATCCTAATATTACTGATAAGCTAATTATCCCTGGACAAGACCCCAATATATGTAGTGGATTTTGATGGTATTGTATGGTTGATGTTACCTAGTGTGATGTATGAGGTCAGCTGTGAAGGCTCCTGAGATAAATGTAGATGTGAATTACAGAAGGCCCTTCTTACTACCACTTACGACCTCACACATATCTTTTTTACTAATGAATGTAGCTACGTTAAAAGTCTAGGGTACTGATATGTAATGTGTTGTGGTAGATTACATACACACACACACAGATAATCAATAAGTCTAATACTAATAATAATAAAATTTATAACACACTGAACTAACTCAGGCTATTTTAGTTTTATAATTTAAATCTTTTGATAAATTTTTTTGTTCTGAACCAAACGTTTAGTTGGTCAGAACATAAGAAATATTATGGAGTTATAAATGGAATGCATAATTGTATGACATAATAAAATGGAAAATGTGTACCTAATTATTTCAAATGACTGGTTAATAGTAATTATATTAAGATAGTCCCAGGAGAACTTATTACTAGATATGCTGTTGGGGTGGTGACATCACTCCCACTCTGTGACTACCAAAACATTGTCCATTTACTGATGGGAGGAATACAAGTTTTATTTCCCAAAATGGTATGTTCTAGTTGATGGTAATATAGTTGGTGAGTTAGTTAGTAAATTAGTTGGTGAATGTCCAGCAGGCCAGACGCTCACGTATCTTGACTGAGTAGTTCTGGTGCTGGAATCTGGTGGCCCCATCTCTCCGTGCTGGGGGCAATATACGGCTGCTCTGACACAATGTTAGACTGCACTGGTCCACACTTGTGTATATCACTACAGCATTTGACACCGCTTTGGTGCCAAACAGAAACTCACAATTCTGAAACAAAAGTATTGGGTCATGTGTCAGAACTCTACCTCCTGAGCCACAGCACATCTTACCCAGTTGGTTTCACATATTACTAGTTCCCCAAGACTACCTTGCATCTGAGATATGTTCAATAGCTTCCTGCTATTGAATAGGATAGGTGATATGTTCCACTGATCTCAACACCAGATCCTTTCTCATAGTTTTATTTAGGCGTTCCTATATATTTTCTTTGTATGTATGTCTCTAGACCCTGAACTTGGGCTGGGGACCTAGAGCGAACACTTACTTGTCGTAATCATTTTTATGATATGGCAGTATCAATCACTCGAATTATTAAAATATACCAAATAAATATTGTTCATTCTTACCAGAATTCAGAATTGAGAACACAGTTAAATTTGCTAGCAAAACTCAGCTGAGCTGCTGGCTGTATGATGGCGTCCCACTATATATTTGTATTCTTCTGGAATCAACACCACTATTAATTTAAACTGCGTCTCTGAACAGACTTATGTCAAATGGCAAAATTTCACATCTCTGTCCCGCTACTATAAAATGTGATGACCAATCGCCGACTTCCCCCCTAACTTTCAAATTTTACAACCAAAGTCAGATCTCAGTCAAGTATGTATTACGGTCTGTTAGTCCGTCTGTCTCTACTTGTTTTTTTCATAAAAAACACGCTTGGTTCTACATGCATTTCCTACACGAATCTGCCTCCTAAGTTATTTTTAGCTACAATTCTCCACCTTTTCCCCTCTCTTTAATTACAGCTCGATTTTTACGTTTGCATGCTCAAGGCCAAAATTTTCGAAACTTTAGTGACATTGGTTAACAGTGCGGTCGCTCGTCTGATATGAACAATACAGTCTTTTGTCAATATCTTCCGTATTATCTATCCGTCTGTATAATTGAAAGCATATTATTTCTCTGCTCAAGATGGGCTATCAAACTAGCTAGGTTTTATTTTCATGACTCTATTATTAATAAAAAAAACATATTTTTTCTCAAGTTTAGTTTTTGAAATTTGTTCGAGAACCTTCTCTCATGTGTTTTGCCGCGGCATTCAAATAAAGACCAAGTATCGTAAAAGTCCAAGAAATGACTGTTTCTGACACGAGCTAAAGTCGTTTTCTTGTCCATTTCCTTACCCTCTGTCAACTTGTGGCGTGAATTTTTTCTTTTACTACCAATTGCGTCCTTTTAGCCTTGCGATCTTCAAACACGTGTTCAGTCATATTTTTCCTTTTGGTGTCCTCCGTTCTCTCCCGTCTACAAAGGGTAATCGTTTCGTCTGCACGTCTAACTCGTTAGTTTTAAATGGTGGCTGGAAAGGCTGGCATTGGCGAGCATGTCTCCTAGTATCTTACGGATTATTTTTATCCCTACCTTTTATCGTTAATTTTGGAGATATTTTATCGTTGTATCATGGTGACATCATCACACATCTCCGCACCTGAGAACATGCACTACGGCAAGTTCCAAAACCAGTGATACACATAGATAAAATCACTCCTCACGCCTGCCACTACTCTAATCTTGATCACAAGGGTGCCGACTGAGGAAATCTGCACCGACATTCAATGTCCCTGGGATGTATTCGATAATAAACTGATAAGGTTGCAGTAATAAAGACCATCTCAGCAATCTTGCGTTTTCATGCTTAGCCTGAGATAAGAATACCAGGGGCTGATGATCCGTCTGGACCACAAAAGTCCTACCATACAGATAGATTTGGAACTTCTTTATTGCCCAGATTAACGCTAAACATTCCTTTTCGCTTGTAGAATATCCTTGTTCCGCTTTATTCAATTTGCGACTTGCATAAGCGACTGGGTTCAGTTCCCCATCGGGTGAAGATGACCTCTGCAACAAGGCCGCCCCGAGGCCTACATTACTTGCATCTGTTCTCACCACAAAGTCCTGTGTCAAATCAGGCAATTTGAGAATAGGCTTGCTAGTGAGTTTTTCCTTTAATTCCTGGAAAGCTACTTCACACTGCGCAGTCCAAATAATTTTATCTGGATGTCCCTTGCGAGTCAGATCAGTCAGAGGAGCACAAATAGAGTTAAAATTTTTGATATATTTTTGATAAAATCCGCATAACGACACGAATGATCGCACGTCCTTTTTTGTTTGTGGTCTAGGTGCTCTCTGCAGTTTTTCCAAGTTCTTGGGATCAGGGGTCATGTTACCCTGATATACAGTGTGTCCCAAGAATTCCAACTCTTTGCATCCAATACAACATTTTGTTGGCCTAGCAGTCAAGTTCGCCTCCCTAAGCCTATCAAATAACATTTTTAGAGCGTCAATGTGTTCTTCAAATGTCTCTGTGGCGACGAGAATATCATCCATGAAATTCGTGATACATGGGTTATTCAGGGGATCCAACAATTTGCGCATCATCCTTGAAAATACACTCGGAGCATTTTTCAATCCGAATGGTAGCATGTTGAATTCATAATGTCCTTCCGATGTGCTAAACGCTAAATAAGGTCTCACTTCAGGCTTCACTGGAATCTGGTAATAGCCTTTACTAAGATCCACCTTTGAAAAGTATTTTGCCTTGTTCAATCTGGCAAATAACTGTTTTGTGTCTGGTAATGGATCCACTTGTCCTTCTGTGACAGCATTCAGTTTCCTGTAATCTATGCACAGTCTGTGTTCCCCAGACGGTTTCCTCAACTAAACTACACTGGAGCTAAAAGATGATTCACTGTGTGAAATAATCCCCTCCTTCAACAAATAATCTATTTCTTCCTTCAATGCCTTCTCCTTCGCGAACGGAATAGAATAGGCTCTCATACAGATTGGGTTTGAGTCTACCAGTTTCATGTCATACTGTAGCAAATTTGTATGTCCTGGTTTATCTGTTAATACATCTGTATGTTCCTCCAGAACCTGTTGAACTCTCTCCCTCTGATTTTTTAGTCAGGTGCTTACTGACTTTTACTTGTGCCGCTGTTTCACAAGGATGTAATGGGTATTCATGCGAGGTGAGTGGTTCCTTTTGCATTTGAGTTGCGATAGCCAAGGTCAGTAAGGGGGTGCCTTCCTGGAGTGGTCTGTCCAGATACTTCTTTAACAGGTTTACATGATAAACTTTCTCCTTCCCCTTTTTGTCAATTTTATAGTTTGTTCTAGACACCTTCTCTAGAACCGTATATGGACCTTGCCATCCAATTTGTAATTTATTCTGGCTGCCGGGTAGTAGAAGAAGCACCTTCTCTCCCACAGCTAATTCTCTGTCCTTTGTCTTCCTATTAAAATATGCTGCATGTTTCTTCCTGGCTTGTCTCAAATTATCATTTGCCAGTTTCCATCCAGCTTTCAGACGAGTTGTCAGTTCGTTCACGTATTGATAAGATGAGGTAACAGTCTCTTCTGCCTTCTCATCTGTCCAGGTCCTTAATAAGGCTTCTAATGGACCTTTTATTGGCCTCCCAAATAGCAGAGTTGCGGGAGCCATCCCGGTTGAACTATGTGGTACCTCCCGATACGCAAACAACGCGGCGGGCAGGAATTGATCCCACAGATCCGGTTTTTCGTGTGCCAGCTTCCTCAGGATAGAAATGAGAGTCCCATTAACCTCTCTACCTGGCCGTTCCCTTGCGGATGGTACGGACTACAATGAAAGTGTCTGGCTTGAAATAGCTTAAAAACTTCTTCCGTTAGTTTCCCCTTGAACTGAGAGCCATTATCAGTCAAGATTTGATGCGGGAATCCTAATCTTGTGAATATTGTAAGTAGTGCCTCTGCTACATGTTTTGAATCAATTGATGGCAGGGCTACCGCCTCTCCCCACATAGAACAAGTGTCCACCAGAGTAAGGATGTAACTGTTCCTCCTCTTGGTCCGAGTGAGAGGTCCCACAATATCCACTGCAACCCTCTCAAAAGGTGTTCCCACTATGGGCATTTCCCCTAGAGTTGCAGGAGCAGTCCAGTGCTTTTGGAGCTACCCTTTGACATTCTGGACAGGATTTGACATATCTTTTTATATCCTCCGTTATCCCTGGCCAGAAGTAATGACAAGCTATACGCTGTCCTGTGGCGCTGATCCCCATGTGACCACTGAAGGGAATCGCATGCCCGAGTTCCATCACTTTATCCCTATATGAAGTGGGAAGAACCAGCTGGTTGTGACCATTTGTTCCAGTTCCGGCCTTCCTGTATAATAGTTTGTTCTTCATAAAGTATTCCCCCTTGCTTGGAGGTGTGTGGCATTTGGGCAATTTTTTAAAACATGGCTTGAGTGTCCTATCCTCAGCCTGCGCCTTCCTCATCTCCTCTGGATGAGCATTTATATGTTCACCTTCTTCCTCCTTTTTCTGTGACCTGGTCTGCACTGTCGCCATGATCACAGGTCTCTCGGGATTCCCCAAGAAGACGTATCTACACCCCAATATCAGAGGGTAGATTGGTTCATCTATCACTGCTGCTCTGATTTCTCCTTCCACATAGCGGGTTTTCACCGTTATCCTTGCGATGGGAAGTGTCATGAGTGGTATGTCCTTAGTCGCCCCTTGTATTTCCACTGTTTCTGTGGTATACTGACTTGGGTCCACTAGGCTAGACTTCACAACTGAATCATAATCCAAACCTGTATCATAAAGGCACCTTATGGTGACCCCATTACAAATAACATCCTCACAAACTGGGGGGTGATAAGGTTCCTGCTGTCCATTAGGATTAACCTTTAATCTTTGAGTCCCCGACTTCATTGCAGCAATGTTTGAAGGTTTCCTTCTACAAAATTCGGTGTTATGGTTATCTTTCTTGCACCATCTTTTTCCTTGGTTAAACGGTTTTCTTTCATTGTATTTTTGGTCATTGAACTGTAAGTTTCTGTCTCGATAGTCATTTCTTGGCCGTTCAAAGTTTGTCCTGCCTTTATTACCCTGTTCTCTATTTTCAAATTTATTAAATGGCTGTGGAGCTTTAAAATTTTCTATGTGCTTCTTTTTAGTGCCACTTACCTCTGCCTGGGCTGCCTGATACCTCTCAGCGACATTTAAAACCTCCCCCAACCTCTCTGCACCTTGTTCCATGAGAAATTTTCTCAAGTCTGGAGCCATGGACTCTCTTAATTGCTCTATCATGATCATTTCTTTAAGATCTTGGGTCTTCCCCAGAGCAGTCCATTTCTCCAAATAGGTTTCCAATCTGGCAGAGAATTAGTGGTATGTCTCCCCAGACAACAGTTTGGCATTTCTAAATTTCTTACGTTAAAATTCACCATTTTTTTCGTACCTCAATAACAAAGCCTGCTTTAGCATGTCATAATTGTCTTGGTCTTCTCTGTTCATTTTTGCGAAAACTTCATAAGAAGTACCTCTCAATCCCTGTGATAACTTTAAACTCCACCTCTCTCTCTCTCTCTAACCCATATGTAGTAGCTAATAACTCAAAACGACTGAGGTACCCCTCGATGTCATCGTCTTTTTCAACAAAATGGTCTAAATGAAACCCCATAGCTGAGTTTGAGACTCCCTGACTAGCTGCAGCATCTGAGGCAAAAGGGCTGGCACCATTTTCAGGAGCATGGCCTTGTAATTCCAGCTCCCTTAGTCGTAATTCATGCTCCCTTTGCAACCTTCTATCTTCTGCCTCCCTTTCGGCAGTCAATCTTTTATCTTCTGCTTCCCTTCTCTTCTCTTCTGCAGTCAATCTTTTTTTCTCTTCTGATCTTCTGCTGTCGTTTTTCTTCTGCCTCAATCTGCAGCCTCTTAAGTTCTCTATCAGCCTCAATTTGTAACCTCTTCTCTTCAGCTAACCTCCTATCTTCCCTTTCAATATACTTGTCACATTCAGCAGTTACATACTGAATTAAAACCTGACCCTCCATTCCCATTTCCTTCGCCGTTAGCACAGCAGCTGATCTGAAGTTTGCCAGCTCAGCCATCACACAAAATAATAATGATCAAGGTAAAAATCTAACTAATCAATAACTAAAGTAATTCTAATTAACTATTTACTAAGGTAATTCTAATTAACCAATTAATTAATTAATTACCACTGGCTGTGAAGATTCACCAACTTTTATTTTCACTTTCAATTTTAAAGGACACTTTTAATTTTTACAATTTGTCCCCCTGATTTACTTCTCCCACCAGGAGATCCTAATATTACTGATAAGCTAATTATCCCTGGACAAGACCCCAATATATGTAGTGGATTTTGATGGTATTGTATGGTTGATGTTACCTAGTGTGATGTATGAGGTCAGCTGTGAAGGCTCCTGAGATAAATGTAGATGTGAATTACAGAAGGCCCTTCTTACTACCACTTACGACCTCACACATATCTTTTTTACTAATGAATGTAGCTACGTTAAAAGTCTAGGGTACTGATATGTAATGTGTTGTGGTAGATTACATACACACACACACACAGATAATCAATAAGTCTAATACTAATAATAATAAAATTTATAACACACTGAACTAACTCAGGCTATTTTAGTTTTATAATTTAAATCTTTTGATAAATTTTTTGTTCTGAACCAAACGTTTAGTTGGTCAGAACATAAGAAATATTATGGAGTTATAAATGGAATGCATAATTGTATGACATAATAAAATGGAAAATGTGTACCTAATTATTTCAAATGACTGGTTAATAGTAATTATATTAAGATAGTCCCAGGAGAACTTATTACTAGATATGCTGTTGGGGTGGTGACATCACTCCCACTCTGTGACTACCAAAACATTGTCCATTTACTGATGGGAGGAATACAAGTTTTATTTCCCAAAATGGTATGTTCTAGTTGATGGTAATATAGTTGGTGAGTTAGTTAGTAAATTAGTTGGTGAATGTCCAGCAGGCCAGACGCTCACGTATCTTGACTGAGTAGTTCTGGTGCTGGAATCTGGTGGCCCCACCTCTCCGTGCTGGGGGCAATATACGGCTGCTCTGACACAATGTTAGACTGCACTGGTCCACACTTGTGTATATCACTACAGCATGTGACACCGCTTTGGTGCCAAACAGAAACTCACAATTCTGAAACAAAAGTATTGGGTCATGTGTCAGAACTCTACCTCCTGAGCCACTTCTGCACACAACACTACACAACAACACCACACAGACTGGGTCAGATCTCTCTGACCACACAGCACATCTTACCCAGTTGGTTTCACATATTACTAGTTCCCCAAGACTACCTTGCATCTGAGATATGTTCAATAGCTTCCTGCTATTGAATAGGATAGGTGATATGTTCCACTGATCTCAACACCAGATCCTTTCTCATAGTTTTATTTAGGCGTTCCTATATATTTTCTTTGTATGTATGTGTCTAGACCCTGAACTTGGGCTGGGGACCTAGAGCGAACACTTACTTGTCGTAATCATTTTTATGATATGGCAGTATCAATCACTCGAATTATTAAAATATACCAAATAAATATTGTTCATTCTTACCAGAATTCAGAATTGAGAACACAGTTAAATTTGCTAGCAAAACTCAGCTGAGCTGCTGGCTGTATGATGGCGTCCCACTATATATTTGTATTCTTCTGGAATCAACACCACTATTAATTTAAACTGCGTCTCTGAACAGACTTATGTCAAATGGCAAAATTTCACATCTCTGTCCCGCTACTATAAAATGCGTTGACCAATCGCCGACTTCCCCCCTAACTTTCAAATTTTACAACCAAAGTCAAATCAGTCAGATCTCAGTCAAGTATGTATTACGGTCTGTTAGTCCGTCTGTCTCTACTTGTTTTTTCATAAAAAACACGCTTGGTTCTACATGCACTTCCTACACGAATCTGCCTCCTAAGTTATTTTTAGCTACAATTCTCCACCTTTTCCACTCTCTTTAATTAAAGCTCGATTTTTACGTTTGCATGCTCAAGGCCAAAATTTTCGAAACTTTAGTGACATTGTTTAACAGTGCGGTCGCTCGTCTGATATGAACAATACAGTCTTTTGTCAATATCTTCCGTATTATCTATCCGTCTGTATAATTGAAAGCATATTATTTCTCTGCTCAAGATGGGCTATCAAACTAGCTAGGTTTTTTTTTATGACTCTATTATTTAAAAAAAACATATTTTTTCTCAAGTTTAGTTTTTGAAATTTGTTCGAGAACCTTCTCTCATGTGTTTTGCCGCGGCATTCAAATAAAGACCAAGTATCGTATAAGTCCAAGAAATGACTGTTTCTGACACGAGCTAAAGTCGTTTTTTTGTCCATTTCCTTACCCTCTGTCAACTTGTGACGTGAATTTTTCTTTTACTACCAATTGCGTCCTTTTAGCCTTGCGATCTTCAAACACGTGTTCAGTCATATTTTTCCTTTTGGTGTCCTCCGTTCTCTCCCGTCTACAAAGGGTAAACGTTTCGTCTGCACGTCTAACTAGATAATTTGAATGGTGGCAGGAAGGGCGGGCATGGGCGAGCATGTCTCCTAGTATCTTACGCATTATTTTTATCCCTACATTTTATCGTTAATTTTGGAGATATTTTATCGTTGTATCATGGTGACATCATCACACTCATCAATCATTTATTTTATTATACCGTTGTTAAAAGATAATTGATCCTTAAATTTGTTATATGTTTTTACAAATTCATAGTTGATTTAATTATTAGAGAGAGAAGTGCACACGTATGAACCAGTATTTTCCATAGATAAACGAGCTAATAAAGTAGCATTTTACTGTTAAATCAGTTGGGGGTTTGAACAAGCTAAATAAAATACACAATATATCTCTTCACAAAAGGCGGCGGGCAGATAATATGTTAACTTTGCTAAGACACATTCAGCACTGCTCTTGACTTCTGAATATCTTGTGAACACTCCCTCAAGATAAAAGCATTATTATCCTTCTATTTACCAATCTGCCAAGAGTAATCTTAATTAAAGATAGACACCTTCGAAGACCAACAGTAGATATTCTTGAGTTTTGGCCATCGTTGTACCCCTACTGCAAAGCAGGGAGGCATCCCGTGACAGAGCACAACGTAATTATCCCCCCCCCCTTTCCACTCCCCACCCACAGTGCGCTTCATGTTTTGGCGGGTTGCTTGCTCGTATCCTAGAAATATCATGCTGAGGTAAATATAGCGAAGGGCTGTGATTTGTGGAGAGGTAGAACTCACTCTCAGCATTGATATTCAGTCACTCTCTGACGACAGCATTCAACCTGCTTAACTCCTTCTCGTAATCTTTCAAGTAGAAAGACAAAGGTAGTCCCATAGCAGATACCGCCACAGAGGAGTGAAGTGTTAGAGAGTTCACTGTAGTAGGTTCAACTTTATGAAGTTGGGTGACCAGTTCCCTACCTCGCTGCCTTTGTTTTCCTTAACTCAAGAGCAGAGTCAGGTACCCATTTTGAGCTGAGTAGATTGATGCATCCTACCTGGAAATCTCTGAGCCGCGAACTTTGACTAGTTACTCAGATTACCTATATTTATTATCTTTCTAAATTCTTTCACGCTCACTACACTCCCACACACACAGACACATACAGACTGACAAACGAGTGAGAAGAAGATGAAGAGGAGGAAGAAGAAATACATCTACATAAACATGATAACAGCAAACTAAACTACCTTCTATTTGCTGAGACTTGAGGTAAACAAAATACAATGAGTCCTCAATATGCCTTATTTATTCTACGTCATCTCAAGTTACAATCATTTACCTTCACACACAAAAAAACAAATCGTTAATGTTTCATGGTGTTTAATCAGGCGAGGTGGGTGGGGACAGGGTGTGGCTTAGTAATATCTACCGCAGGAATCAATAATATTAACTGGAACGTAATAACTGCTTCCAGCTATAACTAGCAATATTCTATTATAACGTACAATGGAGTTTATATTCCACCAAATTCACATGAGTACAACAAATCAGATTATTTTTATTTCAGGATTTCCTGTTATCTCTTAGATTTTCTTATTTCTCTTTTCTGCCTTTATTTGAAAGTATATAGCCTATTATTAAGGTTTCTATTTTACAGCTGCAATTTTTTTCATTTCGTCTTCTATGCTCTTGTTTGTCCAAGTTGAATTCTCTCTTCCACAGTCCTACAGGCAAGCACCGTCTGTCCGTAATTTTCGCGATTCCTCGCCCATCTGCGCTCCCCCATCCCGTGTAGAACTTCCGTCTGTTATGTGTATAGTTTCTTACTTTCTTTTTAAATTCATTCTTTGCACGTGATCAAACTATTTCAGTAAATAGTTGGAAATAGAATTGGTGGAAGACGATCGATATTAGAGAGGAGAGGACAGATTGAAGCGAGGAATCTGAGTGGCTTAGAATTCTTTAAAGAAGGAGA